>JAYMTF010003310.1:0-15525 GCA_036897485.1 Pelargonium nanum | reverse complement strand
GTTATCTCTAAGTCAAACTATATTTTGTATATATATAGAAACAAATAATATATGTTGGTAAGAAACTTGATTTTAAAATTATGGGTGTTTTTTTCTTCGAAAAAAATTATGGTTTTTTTTCAATCTATTTACTTTATTTATTTTTAATTTTATTACAAGTATGATATTATATGTGGCGCCACATCACCTATATATTGCCACCTCATGACAAAATGGATGAAAAAGATAATGGTGTTATGGTAGGTACTACTTAGACTATGTAAACTCTAAATTGAGTAGCAAATAGACTAAAGTTTCAAATTGATTACTACTTAGACCATTTCATCAAACTTTGATAACTAAAATGACCCTTATCTCATCATTTAATTGATTCTAAAATTGTCTTGATTCTATTTCAATATTTAGTGTCTATAAATCAGTTGTATTTTTGAAATTAAACTGACAATTTAAGTTTTATTTACTATCATATTTTACATATGCGTTCAATTAATGAAGATTAAGACGTGTATAAAACAACTTAGAGTACGGTTTGGATTTCATGTTTTTTTACGTAGTTTTTGTGGGTGGACTCACCTATGAAAAAGGAGAGCAAGAACTCATAACCAAATAGTTATTAGTTGAGACTCAACCAAAATTATACGAAGAAAATGAATTTGAGCGAATGTTTTGCGCCCATAAATTCATTAAGATGTATGAATGTTAAATCGTAAAGCGTCATCTCCTCGTTTGCCTGATATATTTTTTCTCCATGAAAAATATGCATCTCACTTGTTTTGAATAAATTATGGGAAAATAAAGATTCTTCCTCACTTTGTTATAGTTAAATGAACCAAAATATCTATTTTTTTAATGTATAACCTGTTTATATATTTATATATACATGTAGATTGAAGAAGAATAAGAAGGAAGGTGTGCATGCATGATTTAAACTTAAAGCATCATCTCATCTTTCACATATTGTTAATTTAAATTTTAAAATATATTTAAAGTAGTAGATAATTAAGTTAGTCTTTCGTTTTCAAGCTTATGTTAATATAGTAGCTCAACTATGAACATTCATGTTTTTTTTTTCAAGGAACATTTAAGTTATAAAAAATAATTTTGTGATCCATTACTCAGATGTTCAAGTTTTTGTTGTTCTAAAAGTAAATTTAAGTTATTTTAATTATCGTTCACATATAAATTTTTAAGAAAGACGTAATCACGACTTACAAATTTTGTAAAAATAATTTTCTATAAACAAAAGATTTTCAATCCATGATTCATTCTAAAACTATGAAAATTAGACAAAATGAATAAGAATAGTAACTTTGTACTTTAATCTATGATTTAATTTTTAAAATTATTGTATGCAATTTGTTTCTTATTCATTATTTCTTTTAGGTTGGTACAAACTAAATTCTAAGTAATAGTAGTTAATTAGAGTTGCACCAATAATAATGATGTAATCAAGACACAATAATCTTAACAACCTAAGAGATTTAATAATGCAAATCATGAGCTAATCTCACAACCTAATTTGAAGTTGACATGACTTATATTTCCCAACAAATTTATTTTCCTCCCAAAATTGATTGATTTTGTATAATCAATTATATCACTTGATAACAACACTTCATACAAATACATCAAAATTGGTAAGCCTTTTAAAGGGTTTTCTCTTTATTGATCTAATTAACATTTCTATAAAAGTCATCAAATCACAAGTTCTAATATCCCTAATCACAATTTTATCTATGATGTAATGAATTTGAAGCGGATTTTAAAACATCATCCTCAATTTTATCACTGTTTCTCGTGATGACACTTTCAATTCCGTTCTATCTTGTTCGGAATTTGAATTTTTCCATTTCTTCGAATAAATGGTTGTAAGAATCTCCAATGCTCAACTCGATCACTCCTCGAACGATTGTCATCCCTCTTTACGCAGCTTAATACTTGTCGTTGGCAGCCACTTGTCAATTGAGTACAACATGCGTAAGAAAACACTTAGGTACACAAACAAGTGCACATGTCTGGCAAGAGTTTTGATTGTAAAGCAATTACGAGACTTAACCATTAAATCTCTCTTTGTGCACTTATTCGAGCATTTTGTTTGTGCACCGACAACCATGTGTCAGCGTAGGGGTGGCTTGATTTGTATCATGTTTTCCAACCAACTCCGCTAAGACAGTTGACACATAAGCTATTTGCAATGGGCGCAACACTAGAAGAGCAACATTTATAAGTAAAAGGTGTACATAAACAATCTACCTCCAATGCAGGAAAAAAATTGTCAACAATATTTTCTTTGAACATTCAGGAAAATTTACACAGATCAGTTGCATGAACACTGCATTACCAAATCTATTTAGAGGATTCATAAGGTACAAAATTACAAATACCTACCTTAGACCCGAAAACCGTATCAACCTGATTATACTAGTTTCTGTTTGAACCTCAACAGAGTAATGTCCCAAATACTCAGGAGATCGGATATTGAAAATGGCAATAGGTAAAGCACACAAACACTAACATGATACTTGTGATATGATACTTGCAATTAAGAGCCCAATTCTACGGCTTTACACTAGAGGGGTTGAGTTGAGTAAAGCAAATGAAAGTTACATGGGGGCTTGGTTTGTGGTTCGCAAACCAGTTGTGTATTATGAGACAACCTCGTCTTGTAAAAGAATCTCGTAAATGTCCGTCCTCAGATTGAGTTCCTTATCTCGCATCACTTCTTGGAGATCCGACAGCTCTTTTGCGCTGAGGATGGAGTTTAACTTGAGAAAACCATCGAGCCATAATTTTTTGGACCTGAATAAAAACATTGAACAGTTTACACGAAGTCAGACAACTCAATGTATCATAAGCAACCATGTTAGAGGGCGTTTAGAGTAATTATTATGCCTAAATAAAAATATATAGAAAACATGTTTGGCTCATATAAATAGATGTATGATTGTATGCATTTATCAACAGGCATGAAAGGACTGTGCATATATATGAGACCGACAAAAGACGTAATACTATAAAAGAATAAATAAGGGTGTTAATGTGAATTGTTAAACTTTACTCCAACCCAAAAGCTTAAAATGGTACGCAAATACAAACCCGCATGCAAGGACCATGGGCATTTACAAGTTTTGTGAGACCGACAAAAGTGTATCGGAGTTGGTTTGGTTTGTGCCTAGTGACCTGTTTGTTGTTGCCTCCCTGTTAATTCTTGGTTCAAGTGCTGGGTCCGTTGTGTTTATCGGGGTCCACATTGAAAGATTGTGAAGTTTGAGACTTACTCAATACACTAGTTGGACAATCACCGAATAGCTTAACCTTTTGGGTTGGGATAGACACTCAAATAATAATGGTATATTTTGATGTGCAGCTATGATGGACCACGATAAGTATCCCAATTTCAAGAGATCAAATAAAGCACTTCCGACATTGCACTTCCAACTAATGCTGTGAAATGATCTAGACTACGTATTTATGCTACATCACTAATAGCTTACCATGGGCATGCATGGATAGCTCGGAAGAAGATTCGCCTGGCAGCAGAGGGATCGCCTAGTACATTTATCTCATAGGCAATGTAGCAACGCCAGAGTACAACTGAATTGCGCAGCTTATCATTTGACAGAGCCCTCTCGAACAACCCATGAATTCTATGCCGAGAGCCTCCCCTACTCAGCTCAAATGACAATGCGAACAGGCAAACAATGACAGACGGGTTCCTGAGAATGTGTAGAGTCCAAATTATCATCAGCTATGGCGTTCTATGGAAAAAGTGTTTAACAAAACTCGGAAATAATAAAAAGTTCCTCCCTAAAATCTGTTTAGCGACATAAAAAGTCGGCACTTCCAAAACTGGCCCTTAACCTCTCTTCCATTGACATGTGATGTACTAGTTTAGAACAATTTTCATAAACGCAATGAGAAAAAAGATGAATATCTTACTTGTGACAGTGCTGATCGAACATCCATCGGAGCTTATTGGGTGTTGTGTAAAGATGGCTGGTCTCCACTAACGTATCAAAAAGCTCTACACTTGAAGGATATATTTGCAACCCTTGCGAGATGGACTCCCAAACTTTCACCAGACTTGATTGCTTGCGATGTCTCTGAAGCATCCTCACATAGAAGTTATACAAAAATTCAAGTTGGTGACTTTGGCTTCTTCTTTCTGTGGATAAAAACAAAACAAACAAAAAAATCATCAATGTTTACAAAATAAGATAAGCCAATACATTTCATTCATATCCAATCCTTACTTGTTCTATGGCTCCTCTTTTTAGTTTCAAAGGCAAGCAGAAGATGAAAGAACAGCTTTGAACTATGAAACAGTGATATATGCAAGTCTGAATCCTACATTTTTAGATCGGCCATGACTGCAAGTCCTCTTTGTATCACTGCTAGAGCTGGCAATTTGTGTCGTAACACGACATGCAATTAGCGTGTTTGGGCACACATTTTGTAATCGTATAGTGGTTATGTTGGAGAACCCAACACTTTAGTAATCGTGGCGTGTTCGTGTTGAGCCTCCAAAACATGCACACATGATTAAATTATTAATTAGTCGTGCACAACACGCCCAACACGAACACTTAAGACTATAATTGTAAATTAATACTAATAACGTGCCAAACGTGTTGGGTTGTGTCGTGTCAAACGTGTTAGTTCTATCACGCAGAATGTGTTGTGTCGTGTTCGTATCCATTGTGTACACACGGCTCATTTAGTTACCGCGTTCAACGTGTTGTGTTCGTGTTCAACCAATTAGCATGATTACTAAACGCTTCGTGTTTGCGTTGGGTTGTGGAGCACACTGTCAACCGTCAGCACAACATATGACACATACAAATTGCCAGCTCTAATCATTGTCAGATGATGTGTAATAATAAAATTCCTTTTAAGACAGTAATTCACTAGCCAGTAGTGCAAAAATATTGAATGTAAGAAGAGAAAGAAAGGTCTAATAACCTGGAAGCACCATCACGAAAGCCTGATCTAAAATTTCAGTGCCAGCAGCCCATCCTGTCGTCAACTCTTCAAATAAAGCTGCAGAACAAACAAGAGCTACGGACTGATCATCTATAGCGCCACGCACCCATGCTGATCTAACTGTTTTTATTCTTTCCTTGAAACCCTGGTGCGCTCTCAGTAGTTGCAAACTTGATGGTTGACTTTTATACGGACTGTACCCTACACCACTACCCAAGCAGGACAAAATGTGTATTGCACGAGATGACGATTCTGAACCATTTCCAGGACCATTGGCAACCTCTGCCTCCGCATACCATAGATATATAAGAAGTGCATTAGACTTTAGATCCTGCAAAATTATCCAAGTAAAGCATTAGACAACATGCTAATATAACAAAATAAAAAATCGTATGGACCAAACAACATTGTTGTTATAATAGAACAGATTTATTCAACAGGTTCTGATTTCAGAAAAATTTAAATTCTACGGTTCCAACACAAGAAGGACAATGTCCAAAAGATATGAAAGCAAATATGAGAAGATTTTTAAGTAATAAAATCCAAAGAAACAAAACACAAAATAGAATATAAGGAAATCAAATAAACACAGGAAATTCATTTTATTGCTAAAGTAGGAGTCTGAAGCAAATTTTCAAATTTTCCATCTAAGATAAATTTTCGCGTATACAGAAACAATATGATAGCGGATGAAAAGCTAACTTCACACAAAGCCAAAAAGTATGTAGTATATGTTCAATTACAGAGAAAACCTTCTTAAAATATGGTATGTGTCCATTATCATTACCAATTTAACGTCTAACCAAAAAGCAGTTATGCAGAAGGCACAACAAGTATATCAAGTGGTCTGAAAGTCCATACACAGTGTGAGATACATCAACTGATACAGATCAAGTGTAGATGGTGCTTCCCTTAAAAGAAAATAAGTAAAACACTTGGTTTCCGAACTAAGAAGCCGTATTGCAATATCTCAACTAGTTGCACACGAGATCTTACCGGTGGAAGCCCTTCAATGGAAGACAATGCCATATCGAACACTCGTCTTGCATGATCAATATTCCCAAAAACAGCTTCTCTCCGCGCATAAACTCCGCATAGCAAGACATCCTATGACAGCAAAGCATATAAGCAGAGAAATGAGCTACACTATGACGCAAAAATGAGTGCACAAAACAATGTTTGCATATTATGATAAGCTGTTCTGAAAAGGTCAGGAAGCCCAATGAATACTATATACCCAATCTGAAACTGTTTTACCATGTGCACAACTGGACTGCCTCATCCAAACATAAAAGACAAAACTTACATATATAATTGACAATCATTGGTTTAAAAAGAAAAATAAGCTCTAATTTGCAAATGAAAACAATGAAGAGATCTGTGCTTAGTGGATGGATAGAATGAAGCATACCTGCCTATCACTTTTTAAGAGTCGCTTTGCTAGAGCACGGCAAGGAGTGACTGAACTACCAAAAGAATTCATTTCTGTAACAGATAGTTCTTCAGCTACAAGAGCAGCTTCTTCCAAGACGTAATTACGAGGAAAAGTAGTCAAACAAAGTAAGGCAGCATTACGAAGAAACTTCATCATTTCAATTCTCCTAGAGATGTCATTTGAACTGCCCAAAAGGGATTCCAAATTGATACCACCTGAACTGCTTTGCGTTTTGCCTAAAACATCAGAAAGCCTTCTTAAATGTTCTAATATCAAATCTGGTAGCGCCTCTAAGCTGATAAATTTCTCTGTCCAACTTGAGCTGTTGGTGCAAATCCTACAAGAGGGGAAATATAAATTATAATGAGTTTTTTTTTTTTTGTTATTTAAAGGTACATCAAGTTACATTTTACCACATATAACTTAGCATACATAGAAAACTGACTTTCAACATCTATTTGAAGAAACCATAAAGAAAGAATCAGCATTAAAGCTAAGCTAAAAGCACAAGTAGATAGGAGATAACCATAAAGAAAAACTTACCATTGAGATATTTTTCCACCAAAGAATTCAATAAATTGGAACAATAGAGATAAACGAGCCTCTTCTGAGCTCAATGAAAATAGGTATTCACTGACATCTTCATACAATATGACTCTTAACAATTGCTCATCTGCTTCTTCATCAGGTGTCCCATTATCATGAGAAGGCTGGGCTGTTTCATAGTAAAATTCAGTTTAACATTTTTTCCCATATAATATATAAATGTAACTTAAGATAATCCTACACACAAAAGTGAACACTTCTCCATGACAAAACACAATTAAGCATAATAATTTAGAACTAAACTGATTCTAAAGCGCCAGCATGCATGCTAATACATATACTAGAGAGAGAGATAGAGACCAGATTTTGCACGGAGAGGCATCCACTCATCACAATCTCTAGATAACTCCTCTTCTGACCATTTAATCCAGGTTGATATGTCTTTCACCTCACCGCCAACTCCAGTATCAACATCTATGCCCAACATTTTCAGCAAGGTTTCTGTATCATCCTCTTGCTTAACATCTTCAGGCTCAAAGTCTTCTTCAGACTCATGAACGCCTTCTGTTTCAACCTCACCACTGTCAGCTACATTTTCTGGAACTTGACTAGCTTCCTTACTTTTGGATAATGGTTCTGACCAACCTGTCCAACCACCTTTATCATTTTCTTCACGTGAGATCTCCTCTCTTACAATCCTCTGTCTATTTTCCTCCTCCTTTGCCAGCCATGTGGACCAACCAAGAGCTCCTTCTTCCCCAATTCTTGCACCATTGCTACTCCAGAAATGCTCAAACAACCTCTGTTTACTGTGCTCATTCAGAAGTAAAGAAGGGCAAAATACACTAAACTCAATCTCAGCCTGAAATAATGCAGTTGCCAACTCCTGGTAGCCAGCCTGCCACTCAAACCGGCAAAGACTGAGAAATATATCAACCAAACCAAGTTCCAGCTGAACAGTGGCAGGATCCCGAGATAGATGTTTTTTGGATTGATCAACCTGCAAAATAACAACACAACAAAGGATTAGGGATTTTTACACAAATTCAAAATATATAACCCATGTCTCGTTTTCCCAAACACAATCCTTTTTAGTTTAAGCAATCAAAGCAGAAAGGGGCATGATCATTCTACATGATTGGCACACAAGAGGATGGCCAAACAAAATTAAAAGCCCCGATATGAAGACTGTCTAATTACAATTAAGAGAAAATGTGCAATGCTTTGACATCTAGTGAAATAAGCCAATAAGGATCCCACAAGAAACAGTTTATGCCCTTGGGAGTGAGCATTCAAAAACCTTTAAGACCCTTCTATTTCTCTTGCATCAAAGATCGCCACAAAATGAAACTCTTCTCAAATCACGGGACTCTTGTGTCTGCAGAAGCTACCATTCCAAAAAGAAAGCAACTAAGCAATTGTCCTCGCTCTAATATATGAGACCTCAACCAAGGAAACTGAAAACCATAACTTCACCGGGCACAAGATTGCATCCAGCAAAGTAACAGTCCGTGTCCTCCACCTTATAGTCCAAGGGGAAGAATCAAAAGAAGCAATCACGAGTTACTGAAAGAGGAACTCATGGACCAGGGCATATGTCACACAGAATGGTCAGGATAATATTACTCCGTATGTAAGCACCCGCTTTGCTAGTAAACTTGAGAAGAAATGTAGATTCCTAGACTTAACTCCCAGATGATTTAAAAGACGCGGACTTTAAAGAAATACACTTGGGCGTACACTTGGGCGCAATATAAATCAGGCAAAGATAGGTGTATCATGTATGCAGGCCATATGATGACATGAAAAACATTAACCTATCATTCACCAAATTAGATTCAAGATATTTATAATCTCCGAAGCAAATACTGAAATACAATTAAATAATATGACTATATTAAATTTAGAACCTGCCTAAACTGCTTGCTGCATGCGGCAGATAGAGCCTGGATGGCATGTGAATACATTTTTCTCATATCTGAAACTTTGAATCTAGAAAACTCCCCCTGAACAACATGCAAAAACTCTCTCCACAGCTTGTAACTCCCCGAATGCTGCATGAGAATCTTTTCCCATCTACCAATGAGCACATCAGTGCTGTCTCTGCTCTGGTAAGCCTTCATAAGAGCAAGCAGCAGTTCTTCATTATCTGGGTTAAGCTCGGAAGCCTTCTCTAGTATGCTTATCTTTTTTTCAAGTGTCTGCAAGCGAGCACCTTTCTGTGGTTGCATACTAGCAATTCTATCTTGAAACTCAGCAAAATCTAACCAAACTTTTTCATTGTGAGGATACTCCCTTGTCAGTCTATTGAAATCTCGTGTTTTACGGAACACTTCATCTTCCCAAGATTCTTCAACAACTGAAGCTTTTGAGACTGAACAGCCATCACTAGCCTCAAGAGACTTTTCAATGCCTGAGAAAGGAATAAAATCACCAGGAACCATAACTGAGGATTTTTCCTGCGCAAAAATCCGAACACGCTTTAGACTCCTATGGCGTTCTAAAGCAGTGTACTTAGCCGACCAATAGCGACCGCCAGATTTTTGTTCACCATCCAATGCATCGACATCACCATCTCCATCCAGCATGGAACCCCTCTGATTCCTTCGATGCAACCCTTGAAAAAAATGCCTATTGGATCCTTTTGCAGGATCATATGGCTTGTACCGGGCGACATCCATTCTGCAATGCATGAAGCCAGACTGTAAATTAAAAAAATTCTCCATCAAGTTTCCATTAGAACCCAAAAAATCAAGAAGGGATTTAGTAACACCCTTCCACTAAACATGTTTTACCACACTAAATTTATACAGTTACACTATTCATACATAACCAAAATCACAACTCCAAAAAAAAGAATACTAATCATGAAACTTTGAATACAATTAAGAGAAAGAAATTGAAAATACACCATTGGTACAGATCAAAAAGATAAACTCACAATGTAAAAGGTAAAGTTCATTGAAAAACCATCTCTATTGAGTTGCTTCTATTTTCATAAAGTAGACAAACAAAAAACATGCCAAAAAAAAATGGTCCATTTGGATTCTTGTATTTAATTTGAATTTATGTATTTGAGCCATATCCAATGTAAGGATGCACAAAGAATTTGGATTTGGCTAAAATCCAATAGGATTCAAAACATTACTCGGGCATGAAATTTCAAATGACAACTCTTGCCTTGTCATTTGATATTCTATGATTTCTCAAACATTTCAAATCATGAATTTCAATTCAAATCCAAGAATCCAAACTCAGCCTAAAGTTAGTTTTGATTTCTCTTGTATCTGAAAGCTATTGATCATCAACATTTAACCTTAAAGAAACACTAAAAGTAGCAGAAAACTAAAAGATTCAGATAAAAAAAATCCTGAATCCTGTAATCAGTGAAAACAAAATAGGCAATTGGCTCATGTAGAAGCAAGCAAATCGCAAAATACCAAAAGTTAACAACTATGTATATGAATAATCAATTGACTCAAGTTACATTTACTGAAAGCTATTGATCATCAAATTTTAACCAAAAACAAGCACTAGAAGTATCTGAAAACTAATATATTCAGACCAAAAGTTCCTGGATCCTGTAATCAGCAAGAACAAAAATAAGCAATTGGCCCAAGTAGATGCAAGTAAAACGCAAAATACCAAAGTTTACAATAGAATGTATTAATTATCAATTGGCTCAGGTAGCTTCACTACAATTTCTGAAAGTTATTGATCATCAAATTATAACAAAACAGAAACACTGGAAGAAGCTGAAAACTAAAAGATTTAGATGTAATCAGCTAAAACAAAAATAAGCAACTGACTCAAGTAGAAGTAAGTGAAACACAAATTACCAAAAGTTAGCAATTATGTATATGAATAAGCAACTGGATCAAGTAGCTTCACTACATTTTCTGAAAGTTATTGATCATCAAACTTTGACCATACAGAAACACTAGAAGTAGCTGAAAACTAATAGATTCAAACAAAAAGTTCCTGATTCCCTTAATCAGCGAAAACAAAAATAAGCAACCGGCTCAATTAGAAGCAAGTGAACAGCAAAATACCAAAAGTTAACAATTATGTATATGAATAAGCAATTGGATCAAGTAGCATCACAACATTTCCTGAAAGCTATTGATCATCAAATTGTGACCATAAACACTAGAAGTAGCTGAAAACTAATACATTCAGACCAAAAGTTCCTGAATCCTGTAAATAAATAAAAAAACAAGCAATCGGCTCAAGTAGAAGAAAGTTCACCACATTTTCTTTCCCCTTTAAGGTACAATAATGTGAAGGCAACACGTATCACCATAATTTTCTCAGTAACCAAACAGTAGACACGAATACCTGTAGATGGAGCCAAAAGCCAAATTATCGCGGTCTCCGCGAGAATCAAAGTAATAATCCTTGGAAGGCTTGGACTCCGAATCATCCCAAGCGCGAACACCGGACTTCCTAGAACCATAACCTCCAATCTCTCTCTCCTTCGTCTCTCTCCTCTTCCTCTTCTTCCTCTTCTTCTTACTCTCTCTGTCGGAATCAGAAGACTCCAGCATCTCGTACGCCGGAGACGGCTTCGCCTGAGGTTGTTTGCTGAAATCGTCCTCTTCCTCGTCGTCTTCTAGGTCATGGAGCTCCGCGGGAGCAGAGCGAGAGGAGACGGCGTCGTTTATGACGGAGAGGTCGGTGGTGAAGCTGGTGTTGCAGAGCCATTGAGGGGCGGAGGGAGGGTTTTGCGGCGGCGGAGGAGCGGCCAGAGAGGAGGAGACGGAGAAGAGAGGGAAGATGGAGGGTTTGGGTTCTGCGTCTTCGTCGCTCATTGCGATCGGTTCTTCGAAGCAGAGCGAAATGGAGAGAGAGAGAGAGAGAGAGAGAGCTCAGATTGAAGAAGAACCAGAGCTTTGTTTCGTTTTGGGTTTAACCGTTTGAGAAACAGCAGGTTATTGGGCTTTGAGCATGGTTTTGGGCTGGGCTCTTTAAAAACCACTTTCGGGTTGAGGATCGGGTTCGGGCACTGTTTTATAGATTCGGGTTCAAAAGACCTATTCCGAACACGGGTCAAATTTCGAGTGTCCACAAAGCGTTAAAGAAATGTTTCATGAGTAACTCTTATTATATGAAACGTTCCAATTTAGTCCCATAGTATCCAAATTTTTTCCAACTTGGCCTGTTAAATTTTTTTTTCCAGTTTAATAGTACTGACGTGAAAACTATATTGTTAATTTAGCGATGAGACATCACCTCATCGATGGATACCCTATTTTCCGTAAGATTACTACAATATGCAATTTTCAACCTTTTCATCTTATTGCTTCCTCTTGATCTTGGAATTCCCAAGTGAGAGATACACACCTTCTGATCCCCATGCAATTAACAACACATGAGTTGGCACCACCCTGCCGTCTCATCATTAGCCCATTCACCAAAAACTGTATAAACTGATCCCCACAATCCTCGAGAACAACATGTCTCAGCTTTCATGGAAATCTCATCTCATCATTTCCCTCTACTTGTTGTTGCTCAATTTTGTGGACATTCTTTCACAATCGCCTTTTCAAGAGACATTATCTTCTTTATTCTTGATCGATGTTGTCAAACATGATACAAGTTGGGGACAACTTCTTACGTCCAAACTTCTCAGACATGTCAAATGTTCTTCAATCACACCTCCACTCTCCCACAAAGAGGTCAGCTCTCACAATTATAAATCTTGAGATGTTCAAGTTCCACCCGCAAATGCGGAACACTTTGGTCTACACAAGATAGCCCTAACATTCTCCGAAGACTTAAGGTTTTGAGGGAGTTGATGTCATTCATACATCTCAGAAGGGAAGCATTATATCCCTCTAATTTCAGTTCACATAGAGACGGAAGGCTGACCACTCCATTTGCCACTAAAGATGGACAATTTGATATCTCAAGAAAACGAAGACAATAAAATCTTCCATCACCTTTTCTTTCAGATAAACGCCATTCTTCCCACCTCTCCATATTCTTAAACTTGAGAGTCTCCAATGCCAGAAAAGATGAATCACAACCGTAGAATTCAGAACCCACATTCCTTACTGCCACCATCCCATCTATAATCAAGCGCTTGAGCATAAGTAGCCTTCCAAGAGATGGTAACGATGTACTCTCCCGACACGTACGAAGCTCCAATTGCACCATATTACTCATCAACAAAGGATTTCCCATCCATTGGGGGGGGGGGGGTCTCTTCCATAGAACGACTGAATCACAAGTCTTTTCAAATCTTCATAGGGCTGCAACGACTGAAAAACCTCTGCGGCTACAATTTCATCTCCTTTCTTGTTCAAACTAGTTTAAGCTTCGTGTGTTGCACGTGCATTGCACGGATTATAAATATTTGTAATACATTTTATTATATTTAAACTAAATAAATGAATCTTAAAGATAGTAATTAGTAAAAATATTATTTACATTCAACCCTCCAAACTAATTAACAATGAGTATTAGCATTGAAAGCAAATATTCCTCCATATTGTATTGTCCACATGACTGAAAAAACATTAACAAATTTGTCAATATTTTGTCTTAGAATACTAAGAACAAACATATCATGAAAATTATAAATAAGAACAACGAATATTAGACCATTGAAAATAAAATACGTATGAAAAAATAATATACAAAAAGAAAAGAATTGTTGATGAGTTCAACTTAACACACCTTAGAAAAACTTATAATAAAATGGTATTTATAACGATCAATTAGGGTTTGCAATGTATTTAACTTGTGATTGTAGTTTAACTTGTGAGATTACATTTTCCTTTTTAATTTATTTCTTTCTTATTTTACATTAGGGTTTGGGTGATGTTTGGGTATATAATCTTTATATGAATATCGTTTTTAATTACAATAATTTACTTACCTTATAATAAGATATTGGGGTAGTTACATAATTATGTAAAAATTTTGTGGCAAAATAAAAAATTGATGATGTGGCGCTCTAATACGCATTATAATTTTATTTTTGTTAAGCTTTTATAGTATGTATAGATTGCCGCTCCATTCCATAGCTAAGCTTTCAAGACCTTCTTTGCCCTTCAAACCAACCTCTCTGGCATACTGAATGGAAAGCTTTCCTTTGAGATGTGAAAGACCTTTTAGCTCTCTTATGTTGAGCCCGTCACCTCCTCCCACTCCCACAATGAATTTTGCCAAAGCTCGAAGATTTGTCAAATTACCTATACCCACTAGCATTTCTTTCAACTTATTTGTTCCACTGATATCAAGATGACCAAGTTGGATAGATTTCCAATGCTTGATAGCATTTCTTTCAATGTTTGCAAGTTCAAGAGACAACAAACAAATTCGGTTAACAATTTGATAGTAGTTACTAATAAATTCAGGTAACTTAAATGCTTTAAAACATTAACTGATTTTGGTACTATTCCTTTATCTGATAGCCACTCAAAGATAGTGCTCTCAAGTGTTTTAGTTTTGACAACAACCTATTCAAAACTTCATTGGATACACAATTATAACCATATGATGTCAGAACAGGCAATGCCAATAGTGTACGCAAACCCTTTCCTTCATCAAACCCTTCAAATCTTTTTGAGACCTCATGCAAATGGCGGGTGGAAGACGAATGTCGTACCTCGTACCTTCTGAAAATTTGAAGCACTCTCCAATTGAGAATCCAAATTGAATCATATTTCTCCAGCAACACACAAAGTCAGATCATGAAGGAGATCGTGCATCACATACCTACCACTTTTTGAGCTTGATTGTTGGAAAAATGACCTTGACAATAAATCACAAAAATATGCTATACCTACTTCTTCTTTCCCTTTCGGTTGTGGTACAAAGTCTTCGGGCATCCATAATTGGACTAACCCATTGATGTTGAATTCATAGTCCTTGGGAAATAAGGTACAATAACGGGACTAACCCATTGATGTCGAATTCATAGTTCTTGCTGTGATTTTGGAGCTTGCTAAAAGTGTCCCAGGTTCTTGATTTTTGTTTAACATCATGTTTCCATATTTGTATGTGTAATTAATCAAATCATATGTGTTTGTTTGGTGAAGATTGTGAAATAATGGAGTGGTCTTGTAAATTTACTTTGAAGAGTTAAATTTTGGGGTAGAAGAATTGTTTAAATTGTTGTTAATGCTAAGATGCTAGAAAATGAGATTTTAGAGAGATAAAGAAGAAGAATTTAGCTTTGGAAAAACATAGGTGCACGAACTTTTAAAACAACTAACTCTAAGAAAGAAGGTTGTGGTTGCACTACTAACTCTAAGAAGTTACATAACCAAATAGAGACTCCAATGCTTGTGTGATGGTTTTGCTTTGTGGTGATTATGGTAGTGTGATGGTTTTGCTTTGTGGTGATTATATATGTATTTGGTTTCAAATATGTGGACATGATACTTATATAAAAAGGGAAATTACAGATGACATCCTTGTACTATATACCTTTTGCAATTTACTATCCGGAACTTATTTTCGTAACTTTGGAATACTCTGAAGTATGCAGACTCAATTCCGTCCATAATTCCGTCCGTTAAAGTGCAAAATGACCAAAACACCCTCCAATT
>JAYMTF010003309.1:0-15528 GCA_036897485.1 Pelargonium nanum | reverse complement strand
TTGGACTATCAATTGGAGAAATTTTAGTGACACGTGTCACTCAATTGGGATACCCCTTGGAAATTATATATATATATTAGATATTAAATGTTCGTATCGAATTAAAATATCGGATAACTGTATGATATTATATGGTATTCACATAAATAAAAAATCAGGGAAAGGATTGACGTCTCAACAGATTTGAGGACACTTTGGTGGTTAGGCATCTTTGGAACGATAATGGGTTTTGGGATTATGATAAGCTTTCTTTTAACCTCTTGCCTATTACTCGTTTTAAAATTTTTGTTGTGCCTCACTTGTTTGGTTCCAATATTCCAGATAAGCATAGCTGGGGAGCTACTAAAGATGGTAGTTTTTCCATTAGCTCTGCTTATAATTTTGCCTTAAACCAGATCAGTTTGAGCAATTCGGATGTTGGTAGATTTGATATCCCTTGGAAGGTTACTTGGGGGTTTGAATTGTCAAGAAAGAGTAAAGCTTTTTACTTGGTTGTGTGCCCATGAGGCTATCCCTTCAAAAGTGTTTTTAAATGCTCGTTTTGAAACTGAAAATGTTGATTGCCATAGATGTTTTGGAAACTCTGAATCCATCAGTCACATTTTAAGAGACTGCAGTTTTGCTAAGTTGGTGTGGGATAAGCTTAAATTACCTATTGATGCTGGAAATCTTTCCTTTATTGATTGGTTCCTTTTCCATCTTAATAATAAGGCTGTTTCTTCTTCTCTTATTCCTTGGAGTATTGTTTTTGTTTATGGTTGCTGGAGTATTTGGTTAAACAGAAACTGTTGTATTTTCACTGATTCCTTTCCATCTCCTGATTCTGTTGTTCATAAGTCTCTAGCTTTGGCAGCTGAATTCTTTTTTGTTGCTGCTACTGCTCCTACTTCTACTCCTCAGGCTAGTATTAGATCCACAAGTACCTCATGGATTGCCCCTCCTCCTAATTGGATAAAAATTAATTCAGATGGAAGCTGTTTGGGAAACCCTGGTCTTTGCAGTACTGGCTCAGTTGCCAGAGATTTTAAGGGGTGTTGGTTGGGAGGGACTTGTAACTTTGTGGGTTGGGCTGATAGTCTTTATGCTGAGTTGAGAGCTTTCAAAGCTGCTCTGGATTTGGGCATTTTGCTTGGTCATAAGTGTGTTATTTTTGAGTTTGATTCAGTTGCTGTTGCTGATTTATTTTATAAATCTGATATTAGTTCCCATCCGTTAAGAGCCTTGATTATTGAGTGCAGAGATAAATCGCAGCTTTTTGAGGATTTCATTTTGCACTCGGTTGATCGAAGAGCTAATCGGCTGGCAGATTTTTTAGCTCATTCGGCTTTTGATATGCCATCTACTTATTGTAATGTTTTAATTCACCCGCCTGTGGGTGCCTTTTCTATTATCGATTCGGATTGTATGAACTGCTTGCCCAGGGTGGATGTTTCTTTCCCTCCCTGAGGTCTCTTCTATGAAATTATGTTTATAAAAAAAAAAAGACCAAATGAAAAGAATAAAAATCTTTCATTCTTCCACCTTTACATAGAAAATCACATTTGCAAGGCATCTACATCCCATTGACAACGCTGAAATAAAAAAGATACAAAAATTAAATGAATTTGGTAGTTAATGTAGGCTTGTCCATAATTGAATTGCGTTACTTTCAGAAAAAAAGGAGAGAATAGGACACCATAATATATGGCTTATGTTCACTGTACAATAAATAGGTATACATCCACAAAAATATTGAGATGTGACTCAATATTAAGGCATTGTCACTAGCTCCTTCGAAACATACTTAAGGTATTTCCTCACATTGGCTTACTTGTTGACAATAACATATAAATCAACGAAGTCAAGCTCTAAATTATTACATCTGCCTTGAAATAAAAAAATGCTCGAGTGTGATCCTCGATTGGTATGCATTTTGTGGAAATTCGAAATGAGATATGTCCTATTGTTACCTTTTGCACTCCTCCCTACAACTTTAACTAGAAGGTTTTGTTGGTTTTTAGGGCACTTTTAGGGCAATTATCTTTTATCCTAGGACAATGTCATACAAACGACTTTATGTAATAGGATTTGGACTGTTAATCTATGAGATTAGGACATTTAATTTAAGGTGAAAATTCATAGTTGAAAGCCACCTAAAAATGGTTAATTAATTGGAATAATTTAATTGTAATTTATCTCAAGCTTGTGAGATAAGTATTAAATTGGAAATCTCACATTGGTTAAAAAGAATGAGCATTTAGTGTTTAAATACATTTAGATTTCTAATACTATCAAACAAGTATTAGAGAGACATAACGGGTCAAGCCCACATGCGCACTCGCTTGGCACAGCACGGGCTCGAGCGTTTGGGTGAATGTCTCGATTGATGATTCTATCTTTTTGGACCTAGAACCATTGGACTTTTTGACAATGATCCATGACTTTTGGTTTTCTGTAACAGCTCATTAAAGCATAAAATTAAATTAGGTCGTTTTTCATTTATCATTTGAATTGATGGCCCGTATTTAATTTGTGAATTAATGGTTGTGTAACATCTTTTGTCCTTGAGCCTCTATAAAAGGCCACTCCCCCCTTTGCTCTCTCCACCCGAAAATTACTTGAGTTATACATCATTCTGTTGTGCGTTCAAATTTTCTTTGTGAGAGAGTTGAGTCATTGGTGGTCCGAGCTTTGTTGGAGTTGTGCTGTGGGTAGCAGTTGAAGGAAACTTGTCACCACGTGCGCGGTGTGCAACTTCGTTCACAGATTATCCTGACGAGAGAATTGTCGGATTCCAGTTGCACGCGACACAATAGGTTTACCATCGCAGACTCTCTTCGAGGATCCTTGCATGAGTGACGTCACTACCACTTCAACATCATCACAATGTAAACATGATGTTATCATAGCTCATCATGACATCACATCCGAACAATCACGTAATAACAGTACTGTTTCTCACTGAACCCTTTGAGCTCATGCAACTTTCTGCTCATTTAAAAAGCTAAATTCAGTTTTTGCTCCTATAAAAAGCAAACAATTTTTTTTATCAAACAACCCAGGGTCGTCTCAAGGATTCCAAGGGCCCTGTGCCAAAAGTGAAAAGTGGGTCCCTAAATTTTTTAAATATTGTTCGACCATGAATCAAAAAAAAATAAACTCGATCGGTAAACTGAAATCAATCAATCGGTTATAGTTATAAATCGTACTTTGTAAACTGTTAAACTTAAGAGTAAAATTGGATTGAATACAATATTTGATTCACTGGAGCACTTTACAATGAGCAAAAACTCTTTTGTATAAGGTAGGGTTGTTTAAAAACGGAATCGTCATATGCGATTTTTTATTTTTATGAACCGCAACTGACCAAAGTCTACGAACTAAATCAGTTCGGTTAAAAATTAATTGGTTTCGATTTTATTTCTAAACAGACCAAATATAAACAAATTTGAAATTTTAAACCCTTTTCAAAGCTCAATTAGAACCCATACATAATTAATGATATATTTAAGCCCAATAAAAGACATGTGATTTAAACTATAATTTCAAGTCCAATCCAAATATGAAGGTATTTAGATCATTATTCATTGCTAGATCTATTTACAAGATGTTAGTTTCGCCATGGTTTCGACTCGGTTTCAGTTAGATTTAGTGTCGGTCGGTTTCAATTCTCTGGCACAACCCAATGGGAGCCCTGTGCAAGTGCTAACCTTGCACACTCTTATAGTCGGACTTGAAACAACCTTCATCACACATGTCACCTATCTTTTTTAAATCAGTCCTATGTGACACCTACTTCAAGTAGTATGTAGAGTTATCAAACAAACACTCGTTACCAAAGTAGGTGGACCAAGCGGTTTAAACGTTTCAGATTCTCAGGTTCAAGTCTCCTTACATGCGGTATGACGTGAGTTATTTGAGTTCATAAGTAACTAACTACCTAAAAAAAATTGATAGTGAAAAATACTATGAATTCACGAGCCGCTAAGAAAAAAGAGAGTAAAAAATAGTGGTAATAAACAAACAAATAAATGAAAACGGAATTGACTACGGACTATGTAGGGTGGTGGTCAAAGTAATAAATATTATACCCTTATCTTCATATTTTATTCCCGATAAACCCCACCACTTTCCACTCACCATTACTCAAATCACTCGAGGACGAAAACGACATTTCACGTCCCCTCCTCCTACTTCCTCCAACCAACCACATCCCAGACTCTCTTTACGTGATGATCATCACTCTCTACACTATTTCCCAACACGTCACCTCTGACGTCACCCCCTGCGGGCCCCACTCGTCACCTGTCAAACCTTATCCACAAGACTTTCACATCTCCCACGTGGCGGCCCCACCCTCGCTGATCCAACACGTGTTGTCACTTCACCAATCTCCACGTGTCGACATCCCAGTGGCCGAGCCCAGACGGTCCTCGACGCAGCATGAGAAACACGTACGACGATGTGGGTCCATGCGGGGTCAACGGTGTTGCCACGTGTGAAGGAGGCGCGTGACACGAGACAGCTCCGCCGTGCCAGCTGGCATGACTGGGTAGCCTACTGGCCGACCTTATCCTATTCTCTTTTTTTTATCTACAATTTGCAATTTTTTATTAAAAAAAAAATACTATCTCAAAAAGAAAGGAGCATTGTATTGTATGTTACTACTGGTACAAGAGAGAGTGTTTAGAGAGAGAAAAAGAAGGAAAGAGGAGAGAGAAAGACGGTAATGTGTCTGTGAGTCTTGAGAAACCAAACCCTAGATTTCTTGCTAGTCAAAACAAAGTAAATTTTTTTAAATTTGATTTTCAGATCCAATCTTTACCCCAAAACAAGACAGATTCAAGTTTTCTTCTCACAGCTGAGGTCAGTACTAAATTTTCTGTTCTGGGTTTTGATTTTTGTTGTTGTTGCTGTTCTGATGATATAAGCTTTGAATCAAGCTAGTCTTTTTATTGTTTTGTTTTTGTTTTTGGACTTGGAGCTGGTTCAATTCCTGTTGCATAGATCATGTTTATGTTGTTTTGTGATATGGGGATGGGTTAGGTGGATGTTTTGAGAAGTGGGTGTTGCTGTTTGGTTTGGTTTGGTCCCATGGATCTATTCATTTTCTGTGACCCTTTATTGATTTGTGTGTAAATGAGCTCTTTGTTTGATACCCATTTCAGATCAGTCCCAATTGGAGTCATTTCCGGGAGAAAGCAATCTTGGGTTTGGTTGGTTTTGTAGTTTTGGGATCTTGTGAAGGACTTTTTTGGGGGGGCTGAGGGTATATAGGAAAAAGAGTTCAAAGATGATGTCCAGATCGTACACCAATCTTTTAGATCTAGCCTCCGGGAACTTCCCGGTGATGGGGCGAGAAAAAAAGCGCCTCCCTCGTGTAATGACTGTTCCCGGGGTCATTTCGGAGCTTGATGATGATCAGGCTAATAGTGTCAGCTCAGATGTTCAATCTTCAATAATTCAAGACAGAATAATTATTGTGGCTAATCAGCTGCCGGTGAAGGCTAAGCGCCGGCCGGATAATAAAGGGTGGAGCTTTAGTTGGGATGATGACTCCTTGTTGTTACAGTTAAAGGATGGCTTGCCTGAGGAAATGGAGGTTTTGTATGTTGGTTCTTTGAGGGTTGATGTCGATCCCAATGAACAGGATGATGTATCACAGCTTTTGTTGGACAGGTTTAAGTGTGTTCCTGCATTTTTACCGCCCGACATTTTGTCAAAGTTCTATCATGGGTTTTGTAAGCAGCATTTGTGGCCGCTATTTCATTACATGCTTCCTTTCTCTGCAACTCATGGTGGGCGGTTCGATCGGTCTTTGTGGGAGGCATATGTTGCAGCCAATAAGATTTTCTCACAAAGGGTGATTGAAATTATTAACCCAGAAGATGATTATGTATGGATTCATGACTATCATTTGATGGTGCTGCCTACATTCCTAAGAAGAAGATTTAATAGATTGAGGATGGGGTTTTTTCTTCACAGTCCGTTTCCTTCCTCGGAGATTTACAGAACTCTTCCCGTTAGAGAAGAGATCCTGAAGGCTCTTTTGAATTCGGACCTTATTGGTTTCCACACCTTTGACTACGCTCGTCACTTTTTGTCATGTTGTAGTCGAATGTTGGGCCTTGAGTATCAATCTAAGAGGGGTTATATTGGATTGGAATATTATGGTAGAACTGTTGGAATAAAGATCATGCCAGTTGGTATTCACACAGGACAAATTGAGTCTGTGTTGAGACTTGCGGATAAGGAGTGGAGGGTAAAGGAGCTTAAACAACAGTTTGAAGGAAAAACTGTGTTGCTTGGGGTTGACGATATGGACATTTTTAAAGGTGTAAATTTGAAGCTGCTGGCAATGGAACAGATGCTGAAGCAGCATCCTAAGTGGCAGGGAAGGGCAGTTTTGGTACAAATTGCAAATCCTGCTAGGGGAAGAGGAAGAGATCTCGAGGAAATACAAGCTGAGATACATGCAAGCTGCAAGAGAATTAATGAAAATTTTGGTCGACCCGGCTACGAACCCATTGTCTTCATCGATAGGCCAGTTTCTCTAAGTGAAAGAGCTGCATATTACTCCATTGCTGAGTGTGTTGTGGTCACACCTGTGAGGGATGGGATGAACCTTACTCCTTACGAGTACATTTTGTGCCGGCAGGGCGTCTCTGGGTCAGATTCTGATTCTGAATCAAGTGGGCCCAAGAAGAGCATGCTAGTAGTATCAGAGTTCATTGGGTGCTCTCCTTCTCTCAGCGGTGCAGTCCGGGTTAACCCCTGGAACATTGAAGCAACTGCTGAGGCAATGAATGAGTCAATTTCAATGGCTGATGCTGAAAAGCAGATGCGCCATGAGAAGCATTATAAGTACGTCAGCACACATGATGTGGCATACTGGTCCCGGAGCTTCTTTCAGGATATGGAGAGGAGTTGCAAAGATCATTTCAGAAGACGGTGTTGGGGAATCGGTTTGAGCTTTGGTTTCAGAGTTGTAGCACTTGATCCCAATTTCCGAAAGTTGTCAATTGATGCCATTGTAAATGCGTATGCAAAGTCCAAAAGTAGGGCTATACTGTTGGATTATGATGGCACTGTAATGCCACAGACATCCATCAACAAGACCCCAAGTCAAGAGGTTCTATCAATTATAGATATGCTTTGTGGTGACATCAAAAATACTGTATTTGTTGTCAGTGGAAGAGGAAAGGAAAGTCTGGGCAAGTGGTTTACCCCTTGTAGTAGACTTGGGATTGCAGCTGAACATGGCTATTTCATGAGGTATGCTAATTATTTGTTTTTATAGTTTATATATACTAAGCCAATAGTAATTTGACTTTGAATGAGCTATCAATGAAATTATGACATAGATCCAATGGGGCACACTGTGCTCAAAATTCATTGGGTGGTGGGTATGAGCGAAATTTAATGAAGTGTTATGTTCTCATTGGTTTGGTTTAGGCTATGCTAAATCTTATTTGACTTAGATTCTGTATTCTTTCTCTGTAATTGTATATTTATTTTGTTTGCTCTCATCTAAATTGCATGACATACCAGGTGGCCTGCAGAAAAGGATTGGGAAATTTGTGGACAGAGTAGTGATTTTGGATGGATACAAATAGCTGAGCCTGTTATGAAATTATATACAGAAGCCACTGATGGCTCCTTCATTGAAACTAAAGAAAGTGCCTTGGTTTGGCACTACCGGGATGCTGACCTAGGTTTTGGATCCAGCCAGGCCAAGGAGATGTTGGACCATCTCGAAAGTGTGCTAGCCAATGAACCTGTTGCTGTGAAAAGTGGTCAGTTTATCGTCGAAGTGAAGCCACAGGTAACAATCTCATTTATGTTTTTAATTCTTGATGTTACACCCTTATTAAATGAATGCGTTTTTTTATAATTTTTTTAAAATTTAATTATTGTGCTTGATTCTTTGCCTACCCTCAAGGAAGTCTGTATTCCACTGCTATCTGCTAGTCCTTTTCCGAAAATCTAGCATATCTAAGCCTCACAATACAAATCCTAAGATTTTCCATTCACTGCTCTTTGTTGGAAACATTGCATTGGGAGTGGAGTTGGGGATGGGAGAAATTGGAAGTTAAAAAGTATATCTTGACATTCATAAATTACTCGAGGGTTCTATTAAAGGTTATTGTAGTTTATGTTCCCAATGAAGGATCCATGTCTATGTGATGTGATGATAGTGGAAAATACAGGTTAGCTAAGTTAATGGAAAATACAGGTAGCTGTTAGCTAATCTTACTTAATATGAACAGCAAATTGTTAAATAGATAGGAAAAAATATTTGTATAACCTTCTGGGTTGCTCTTCATCTGCGATAATTTATTATGACTCATAAGCATGTGCTTGGTTGTGTGATTGTTCTGTCTGTTTCACTGTCTAAAACTCTTCACATTTATTCTTCTGAGAGTTTGTGCCTCGGTCATAAACTGTAAAACATTTCATTATTAGAAATGATAGCCTTGATTGAAAGATTGGAGAAATCAACTGTAAAGTAATAATAGCAGATAGTGATGCATATCTTGGAACTTGCAGGTGTAGAGGTTGAATTCAAGTCAACTGACACATTGTTTTAAGAAAAATTCAGTTCACATAATGTTATTGTTGATGAAAATTGCAGGCTTATTTTATCTTTATTCTCTGATGTATTCTTTATTACTTATTTATCAATAAGTATTATGGTTCCACATGAAGGTAATGGCCGAATTAAAGAGCTTAAACGGGTTCCCTTTCTGTCTCAGGGTGTCAGTAAAGGTCTTGTTGCGGAGAAGATCTTCTCATCAATGGCCGAGAAAGGAAAACGGGCTGATTTTGTGTTGTGCATTGGGGATGACAGATCTGATGAGGACATGTTTGAAATAATTGGCAGTGCAATGAACAGTGGTATCCTTTCTTCTCGCACCTCAGTTTTTGCTTGCACCGTTGGGCAGAAACCAAGTAAAGCAAAATACTATCTGGACGACACGACCGAGGTCATATACATGCTTGAAGCTCTCGCAGAAGCTTCAGACCCTCCACCCTCCTCAGACGAAGAAGAAGATGATGCCTCTGGAACCTCCCCTTGAAATCCGCCTCTTGGGTTTAAAAAAAAAACAAGTCTTTTCTCCCATGAAAATGAAAAAGAGTACCAAGGTGGCACATACATGATTGAAAGGGTAGCGATCAATTTGGTTTTCTGGAAGCAAACCTTGTATGGTGTTGTGCTTCAGAAAGAGCATCAGCTTGAAGGGTTGTGGCGTAAAAGACAGAAACTTGTTCATGGTAGGGAAAAATGGGGACCGACCTTAGTGAGTGATCCGAAGGACTGACAGGACATAAGGAATTTTCTTTTAATGGAGAGAAGTGACTTGTAATTGTTGCATCCATCACATATGTAAAGAACACCAAGATCGTGTTGGGATGGGAAGGGACGGGACTGGACGATTGGTGGTAACACATGCATGCACAAGCAGGTATGAGATAGCCATACAGATAAAATGACCATTTCAAATGAACGAACGGTATACTTATTTCATATTTTTCTTCTAAATAGCGTTTTGAGTGAATTTGTTTTTCATTATGGATGCTACTCTGATGAATTCCTTGGCTGGCTTATTGAACCTGTAAATTTTATAGCAAAGTTTCAAATTTAGGATTATATTTTATTTTGTGATTGCATCTATCTACAGCTTATTTTGTCATTCATGGTTGATGTACAAGTTGACAGATGCAGAAGAAAGGTGAAACTGTTGACCAATCAATTCAACTGAATTGGGTTTGATTGGTAAAGAATGAAGGCACATTTTTAATTTATTCCAATCAAAGGTCTTTATATTGTTAGGTGACAGAATTTATAGTGAATCATAACTTGTACATTTGTTTTCCCTGTTGGGTTGACAAGATTGGTATTTATGATATTGATGAATGATGTGCATTATTGGATCATATTTAATTTTTCAGCTCCATCTATGTAAAGTTTTAGTCTATAGTACTGACTAAAATACAAGTAATTTTGGTCATCCTTAAATTTATGTAGAGGACTTTTATAGGGTACACACTGCTCAGTGGTCATCCTTAAATTTATGTGAAGTCTTAGTCTATAGGTGTTTATATTGTTATTTTTGGTCAATGTGAGTATTCAAGGCAATATGGTTTCCCATAACTTGATCATCTAACTTTCAAATTGAGAACCAACCTCTTATTCCATTCAACAATGTGTTCTCATTACACATTGTTGGTGAAGCACAGTTTTTTATTATTTCAAAATCAAAATATAAACTCAACACAAAAAACTAACATTTCTGATAGGATATATAAACTACCTAAACTCTAACATTGTCTATGGTGAAACTACTCAAGTATGTGATCTCATATGAGTTTTAAAGCTGTTTTTTCATACTTCAAATATTTTGGACTGACTTTGAAATGAGTACATGGACTTTAATATCATGACCTGCACAACATAAAGTAGCATACTATTGAGCAACATTAAGGGTAGAGGCCTTATATTTCACATAAGTCGTGAGATTAAGAATCTCTATTAAAGTGAAGCATGGATTATGAATGTGAATTTCAGAGAATTCAGAGATCAAAATTGCGGGAGTAACAAATGAATCTCAAGGAGGTAATTGAGATGCAAAGGATACTGTGTCACATTATGATTTGCCGTTGATAATGAAAAGCGAGTTTTGTGATGTCACATTTTTGTTATGATGATTTTATAAGCTCAAATGGTAATTTTGTACTAATGATGTCATGGTGATGCGGGAATGATGTCATAATGACAACGATTGTGGCAATAGTAATGTGGAAACGATGTCAGCGTGAAGGAGGGATCGAAATGTCAAGTTTAGGAGGTTGTCCTAGGTTATATCATTCCCATAAAAATAATGTGTACTTACTCTTGTGTAATACATGGATTTGAACCTTGCCTGTAATGATTTCGAGGTCCCGAATGCCCGACAGCTCGGTGACCCAGGTGGTTTGATATCTATGACTATGATTGAGAGCACTGTAGAACTCATAGTAGGGTCTCATGATAGGTTCATGTAGCATTTAGATCTCATGAGGAAGTTCATGTGGTGTTAAAGGTCTATATGAATATTCATAAATCTTGGAGGGTTTACGTGGAGCTTCATGGAGTTTGGAAGGTCTATGCGTAGGTTCATGCATCTTTGAAACAAACCTATTTGTGGGTAATCGTAACAAAACGGGGGGGGGGGGGGGGTCACTTGCAGTGCATAAATTGGTAACGTAGGTCATGTTATATGAGTTGATTTCTTAAGGGGGAGAAATTAGGTCTCGAAAGTCTCATAAATGTGTATGGAGGGGTTGAATGAAACAATGAGATTTTATGAAGTTGATTAGGTGTCAAATTGGAGTAAAATGGTCTTATTGTGACAAAATGGTCCAAATTAGTTAATACATAATTAATTTTTGGGTTAGAGGGATTGAACTAGATTAGAACGGTCCAATTTTGGTCAAACCAATTGGTCGGATCCGGTTCAGAGTTAAATGGACAAAAAAGAATTGATTTGGCGCTACGTAGTCTTCATGCACATAACACGTGGCACACTTTAGTTGGTGAGCTGATAAAGAATGATATTCATATATGCGCAAGTTCAAGTTGGTATTCGTGAGCCTGAGATTGAACCGAGTTAGGGGTGAGTCCACCCATTGACTCGGGCCGTGTTATTAGGCGGAATCAGTGAATCAAATGGAGAACCTGTGGCGATGCTACGATGTGATGCGGGAAGAGGAGTTTGGTAGACTACACATGTGCAACGTGATCATTAAAAGAGGAGGAACATACTTGAATCAAGTGTGGACGGACCTTATGAGCTCGGACCAAGTCCGGTTTGGCCTGAGTCCATCCATCGACTCAAGCCAAGTAGGTGATTCCACCAACTTACTTGACCGAGTATGATAAGTTGACCCAACCATTTCATTGAGTGTGCTCGAGCTATGCAATGGTGCAGGGTATGTGCACGAAGTTGGCTTGACGGTGAGGAGGCAACACATTGAAACTGATGATCTTTTGAGTGGCGTGACGAGGTCACATGGCATGTTGACGTGAAAGGTCGAGGGTCATAACACGTGGGAACACGTGGAGATTGTGGATCTCTATTGTCTATTTTCGAGTACGTTTTTTTTTTCTTTTTTATCTATCTTTACTTTGATTTTGCACCACATTAGAATGTTCTTCTCAGAATCATCTTTCTTCCGTGAAGAATGCTTCGTGTCTCTTCGAAGATTTTAACTTGAAAATGTCTTTGATTTAGGCTCACTCTAGATATCCTAGGCCTTGCTTTTGACACCAAAATGAAAAAATTCAAGCCATCTTCAGGTGGATGTGTCGACTTTATAGTTGACAACTCATTTATGAAATTTCATCTATTATCATTAAACCCCCGACCTTGAGTGGTTTTGATTTATTTAAGCCACGGTGGAGTCTTTCAAAGACGTACAATTGCACCGAATACATGTTTTTCTCGTTATGAACCGCAAACTTTGCGGTCTTTAGCCTTTTGCGAAAATTACTCTAAGAGCTCATAAAATCATTTTTCTTAATGTAGATATCCGTTCTCTTTGTTTTTGAAAGTTCTTCATAGACATCTATGAATTTGGGAATTTTGTTTTTCCTGATGTTTGCCTTGGATTTGGTTGTTTAGTAATATCCCAGGAGGGAATGGTTTTGAAGCTTTTTTTTTTTTTATCAGCAACGGGACATCATACTCGAAGTAACAATGTTTCTCACTCCTATTGGGAGCGAGCGTCACCCTAAACCCCACCCCACAAATCCCACCCCACACCGTCGACAAAGAGGCTCGAATTTGAGACCTCATAGGAAATCCAAAGTGGTTTTGAAGCTTTGTTGACGTGTGGCATTTATTGAGAGACTTATGAGGTGGTCATTGCTAAGATTGTAGTGAGATGTTCCATAGTCAAATTCTTTCGAGCAAATGGATTGTTTACATCTTTGGTCCCATCCACATTTTATTGAGGCAAAAGGATTTTGTTTACTTATGAATGACGCTTGTGGGATGCTTTCTAAGAGAATTGAATAGAAGG
The DNA here is from genome assembly GCA_036897485.1 of Pelargonium nanum. NCBI lineage: Eukaryota > Viridiplantae > Streptophyta > Magnoliopsida > Geraniales > Geraniaceae > Pelargonium > Pelargonium nanum. The sequence continues at coordinate 2,484 of JAYMTF010003309.1, read as the reverse complement.
TCAATTTAAAAACCATATGCTTTGGCTCCATTTTGTGGGGAATGAGTCAAAACAAATTTGATTGTGATACTTCTTAATGTTGTGACTTCAACTCGTTGAAATAGAGTTAAATGAGAGGTAGATGAAAGGATTTTATATATGGATGGCTCCAACTCGTTGAGAGGTAGTCAGAGGAAAGATCGCGGCAAAGAACTTTTCTCATATTTTCATTTTTTGTGAATTTTGATGTGAGCACCCTACTTTAACTTGTCGGTGAGGAGCTAAGGAAATGTATTGTTGGTAAGGTTTAGCTATCACCGTTATATTTAGCGCATTCTCTTTTTATTTTTTCAATGTGCAACAATTACCCACTTCAACAAACGATAAAGGGGTTACTGGAGCTCGTTGATGGGAGTTAGTGGAAGATTGTTGAGAGTCCTAACAAAAAGTCTAAGTTATTGTAGAATTGAAAGAATAAATAAATTAAAATGTCATATATTTTGTGTATAGTACAAAATACTCATGTGTAATTACCCCATCTTCATGTATATTTTACTTTTACTCTACCACCAAATTCGAATGATAATTGTACCATTACTTTTCTTTTTCACCTCTTTGAAATCATTTTCTGCCTTCCATGTCTCTTTTCTTCTCTACCAAACCCATTATAAGACAATGAAAATAATATAGGCAAGGTAGGTAAGTTATTATCAATAGTAGATTCTTAACATATATGATTGAAAACCATCTTGCTATTATACAATCACAAGCCATACACATGGGACAATATAACTCAAAATTGTTGCACCTCCTTTACCTAGATGACACGTAGTTCGGTTACATATATAAATTGTACATTACACTTGACACAATCATAGATGAGTATAATATAAATGGCGTAAAAATTAAAGATAAATTAGTACATGCTTATATTTTTTTTATTTAGTCTCACGTGCTCATGTTGTAAAAAATTTAAATGTGATTTAACTAATTTGTTATAAAAACAATATTTTATTTTTGAACCAAACCATCTCATTTGTTATTAAAGATCAGAAGCAATAGCACGAACAATCTAATGGACTAAAAAACCCACCCAATCAACTAAGCCTGCCACAGAAGTTTGAGTCTCGGTTGTTACGCTTGCTGATAAAAAAAAATTAAGCTTGTCACAGAATCCAAAAACCTTGCTAACAAGTGGCACACTTGGTTCGCGGACCGCCTTACACGACAAAATGAAATAAAACTAAACTCTACCGAAAGAGAAATAATGTCATCGATGATCAAACCAAAGGCACTAACAAATGCCTCTTCTCTGGTTTTGATTACTTGAACTACCTCTAACGAGTCCGACTCTAACTCCACATCCCACCAGCCCTTACCGAGTAGCCACTCCAGTGCACATCGGACTGCCCTGGCTTCTACTTCATAGACCTGCACTCGACCCGACAGAGAGATCCGGCAACCACCACAACAAACATTCATCCTTGTCCCAGACAAACCACCCCCCCTTAACTTGTTGGATTACACAAAGCTTGCCCCCTCCGGATTAGCCTTCAGCCGGCCACAGGGAGGGCGACTCCAGCTTCCACGTCATCCTTCCACACTCTCGGTAATTGCCGCTGCGTCCAGGATCACATCGAGATCAAGGCCTATGCTCGACCCGACCAAGAGATCCAGCCACCACCACACGACCTCCATTGTCGTCCCGGAAAACTTACCCCACCCCTACCTTTCCGGATGACGCAAAGCTTGCCTCGTCCGTATTAGCCTTCAGCCGGCCACAAGGAGGGTGACTCCAACCTCTGTGCCCTCGCTCCATTCACCCTCCCGGTCATTGCCGCTGCGTTCGGGGTCACATTGAGATCAAGACACACATTCTCCTCCTCCGCCACCGTTAAAGCCCTCATTATCTCCAAACTACCTTTGTCTTCACTAGCACAACCATACACCAACGCTACAACCTGATCTCTGCCACTAAATTGCCGCCGAAATAATAAAAACCCTAGAAAACCTATGGATAAAACGATAACGATAAAAAATTTTCCACATACAAGAGCTCGCCACAGACGAGAAAGCCCACGGTTATCTTGTGACATTATAAAAATAATATTAATTATTGACAATTAATATATAACTAACTAACTTATCAAAAAAGTGTTTTAAGACAATTTTTCATATACAGAAAACTATAGTGAACACTCCTTTCGAAACAAAATAAGTATTATTCTTAATATGAAGTAATTAAAAATGAGAAGAAAGTGACTATTTTCATTTTGAAGCAACTAAGAAACTACTCCATTCCACCCAAAATGAGTGCTTATTTCCTTTTCTTTTTGAAATACTAAGAATTATTGAGTCAAAGTTAGATAAATCTGCTTGTACACCCTCCTACGATCTTCTAAAAATAAACTTCATTGTACATGGATCATCAACTATCTGTCTTGAAGTGGGTAATTGTCCCACATTGGAAATATATAAAGTGAATGAGCTAAATATAATGGCGAA
>JAYMTF010003308.1:0-15533 GCA_036897485.1 Pelargonium nanum | reverse complement strand
GACACTTACCGTGACTTACCGGAGGTGAAGTTGAGTTAACAAACAAGCCCTAAGAAAGCTGAAATATTTAGAGGAATTTACTCTAATGCAATCCGATAAATCAAAAATCGCTTTGAGTCGGGGCGGTTGATGCTATCCAAAAATTTATAAATCTCTTCGGCAAATTAAAACAACATGTGGCATCCGAGATAATGTCATCAGGATTCTTGACAACGAGATTCGCCCCAAGTTCACGTGCCCAAGGCACTCGATCGGCTACAAACTTGGTCCCGGTGTCGTTGACTACTCCCAATGTCGCTTGGAGGCGCCTAAAACCATAGTGCGTAAGTCGTCGAGTATCACGCAATTAATATTACAAATTCACAAATTTTTTACTCACTATTATATATATCGTCAATTTGCGGCCAATCATTCTTTGTTCACATTCTCCATACAAAGGCCTTTCAATATTGTTCTCATATATATGAATGATGTGATCGTTACAAACACTAACACATTGGATAAATAAAAATTCAGATCAAGAATTTAGGAAAGCTTAAATATTTTATTGGCATTGAAGTAGCATGTTTGCCAACTGGTTCATTCCTTAGTCAACAAAAATACACTTTGGATATCCTTTGCCGACAACGGTCACAAGGATACAATACAAGCCTTCCCCATTTTCAATGTCCCAACAACATTATTTGTATGCTGATGTAGGGCCTCCATGCACTGATGTCGGCATGTATAGAAGATTGGTTAGGAGATTATTCTAACTCACATTTACGTGTCCATATTTTAAAGGTAGCATGGGACAAGACATTATTTTACTTTTTTTTTTTTATATATTAAACCCATAAACCTCACCCCATACCGTCGGCAAGAATGCTCGAACCTGAGACCTCAAAGGAAATTTAAAGCGCATCAACCGCTTGGCCCAACATGCCTTGGTACATTATTTTACTTCTAATAGGTTTTTGTACTTCGATCATATTGCTATGTTGATTGGGAAGGATGTCCCAACACGCTTCAATCCACCACTAGATATATCATTTTTCTTAGATCCTCCATAGTATCTTAGAGATTTAATAAGCGATCTATAGTTTTTTATTTTTATGTGAAAGCCTAATATTGAGTTAGCGGAGAAATTATTTGAATCCAACAACTCTTACGAAAATCAAGCAAATATTCACATCACTTCTAATTCAATAATTCATTAACGCACAAAACACATTGAGATAAATTGTCACTTTGTTAGAGAACAATTTCATGCTCGTACTCTCATTCATGCACCATTTCCAGTATGCTTTGATTGCAATTCTTGAATTTTGGCATATTTGTGTGATGAATTTGGAAATTCGAATAGATCTGTTCAAGTTCAACCCGAAACTAAAACTGTTTCATTTTCCTTGTTTCTTGGTTCAATGACTGTCAAAACTTAAAATGCCATCATAAAGCTTCAATATAAAATGTCTACTCCACCATTACATCATAGCATATTCTTGGTCTACTTTTTGGCTTTTCTTTGTTTTTCTTACCACCCAAATTCAGTTTTCTAAAACCCAAGTTCATTTTTCCAACACTAGCCAATGCAGTACTTGAGGTAATGGTTTTTGGTGCTGCAGATTGATCACTCTTGTGGCTCATGCTACTTGTAAATGTTGTGTCAGTGCCAATGCTTCCATCATATCCCGGCGAATCAGATGAGTCTTGCACGCTGCTACTCACTGAGTCGGATGGTGCTGGGGAGAAGTCACTCATATGGCACAGCGTGTTGCCTTGTCCTATGTGATCCAAAGCATAAACCACCTGAAAGTAAATATTATCTAACACAAATTTAGCAAGTTTTAATTTTATCCTTTTTCTGCAAGATCATTCAATCATATATGTTTCTTTTTCCCAATCTTGATGATTACTTGATTTTCTATAACTAGTAGCTTTATATGATCGATGTTAAAGACTCACGCCTTGTAAGGTTGTTGGTTTTTGTGATTTTTATGCTCTCAAAGGGATGAGTCTAGCTTGATATATATGAACTTGAATTGTTTATAAACACTACTTGGAGTGTAAAACTACCTTATCCATAGTTAGCCTCTTTTGGGGATCCTTGCTAAGACATTTCTCTGCCACTCGAACCATCCAGAAGAGTTGGTGGACGTCGTGGGAGTCTAGAATCCTCTGGTCAATCAGACTTGGGTAGTTTCTTTGCTTTAGCAATGGTCTTGCCTGCAACAAATTGATGATAATAATGTCAACTCCTGCATCTCTTGATCTCTATATGTACACTACACACACTAGTACTAGTTTATTACCCATCCCACTAGACTTTTCCCATCTAGTATCTTGTCTGTTGTCCTCATTCCAGTGATCAGCTGTAGCAAAACCACCCCGAAGGAATAAACGTCTGTTTTTGCTGACACTTTTCCAAATTCTGCATATTCGGGTGCTAAGTATCCCAATGTTCCAACTACTCTTGTATCCGATGACTGATCTGAATCTTCATGCTGAGTTCTTGCTAGACCAAAATCTCCTAGCTGATGCACTTCACATGTTATATAAGATGTTAAAGCATTAAATCAGTACTGCATATGGATGATACATTACCATTGATTCATGATCATGGGTAACGAGGATATTATTTGGTCTCATGTCTCTGTGAACGATGTTGTTGTCGTGCAGATACTTTAAACCTTTGGCAGCTCCAAGAGCAATTTTCATCCTCTTCTCCCAACTTAGTGGTTCGCGGGTGTGTTCTGTGTCATTTTAATAAAAATTAGTAGTAGTTGCATAGAATTTTTAGAATGTGATGTAGTTTGTAACTAACATGTTTGTTTCTTACTAGATAGGTGTTGATCCAGTGATCCATAGCAAACATATTCATATACAAGCAGTCTGTGACTTCCTTCTGAACATGACCCCAACAGCATCACCACATTTTCATGTCTGGCTTTACTGAGCACCTGAACTTCAGACTTGAACTCCTTCTCTCCTTGGAAGCTTGCATTTTTATGTTGCTTTACAGCAATCTTCAGCCCATTCAGTTCTCCTCTGAAGACAGACCCGAATCCACCTTCTGATAGGAAGTTCCTGTCAGAGAATCCCTCCGTAGCAGCACTAAGCTCCGCGTAAGTGAAGTCCCTCTTCCATCCAATCTTTGGCCTTTTATTCTGGCAAATTGAGCAATCAGAATTTTCAAATACCTCGTCCGCCCCACCAATCCAATTCTTTTGTTCTTCATCTGGACTGCTTGTATTATGTCCTTCCTTCGGACCCATTTCCCGAGTTTCTGCCATCAGAACCGGGGATTGCTCGCCTAATTCTGTTTCGTGATCTGTATTCGTAGCATTTGCTTCCTCTTGAAAATGCAACGGGGGGTACTTTTTCTCGGTAGGACATCCCGAACTTGAGGCTTCAGTGCTCCCCAAATTTGTAAGTGTAGCCGTGAGCTGCTCACTTGATAAAACTTTAGACAATGAAGTAGATTTCCTACCTCCTTCGGCTCCTTGTTGCTTGCCTATTCTGCTTTTTTTAGGATTTGGTGATTCTGAAAGATGCATTTTTAAGTTAAATTTGTCCTATCACAATTTATGGAAAATCTATTGTAATGCAGGCCAAGAAAACTACATATATTGGAGAACAAGTATGTTTTGTTTATGCTCTAGCATTTAAGTCAATATCAAATTTAAATGCATAATCTGTTTATCTGTTCCTTGCAAAGCAATGGTGAGCATTAAGTAGACAAAATTAGAAATGCAGATCATTATGGTTGCTTCAGTTTCCTATCTAGTTTCATAGGAAGGCTTATGGAATTTGGAGTTCATGGGGTTATCAAGATGAATTGTATATCATAATTGCATTTAGTTACTTACTCTTATTGAACAGTTCTTGCTTGACATTTACTGGTATCATTTCATCATAAGATACTTGTTCTTCAATTGCTTTTGGCCCTCTCAGCTCTTCTGCAGTATCGTCCCGTTTCATCCTAGATATCCCACAACGAAGCCTATCCATGAAAAACTTTTTGTCTTTCTTCATCTGCCTGCACCCAAGATTATATAAAGGCATAAACTTTTAGCAATATATATAGCTGTCAGTAAATCATGAACTATGAACCATCATCAATAACATGACTGTGTAATCATCTTGTTTGTATTGTCACATTTCCTTAGAAAAATGACAAACTCCATAGGGGTAAATGGAATCTGAATAAAAAATTCGATAGTTATATGAGATACCTTTGAAGATGTGAATGATTATTAGGACTTGCAAAAAAATGCTTGTAATGCATTCATTTTCACTAGTTTCCATGCATTGCCAACTTGGATTAGCCAGAGTTAGCACTAAAACATGGTCATAAAACAATTAGACTGATACAGTTCTTTGGTTTGATTTGAGATATTGTAATGTTTTCTTGCATTTAAATACATTGTAACTCAATCTAGGGTCAGCTGTTTAAATAAAACTAAAAGACTGATACAGTTCTTCACAACATTATATGAGAATTTTGAATCAAGAACTTGAAGATTTGACTGACCTGTCAAGTACCACCCATGTTGCCCTTAAACTTTTGGCAGCTTTCAAGGCAACCATCCTTGCAGAAGGTCCTTCTTGCACCTCTATGTGGAATATAATCTGAAAGATGAATTTAATGGTGCATTTAGAATTTTATTGGAACTCAGAACTGTGATATTGTATCAGTTGAGGAAGTAGATCTTTCAGATGCAAAAAAAACTGTTTATGCTTATAGGTTACATGTTTTGATCTCCACTAGTCAATTATATAGTTGTAACAATACTATCAAAACATTATGTTTCTTCTAAGTTTGGCAACAGATTTGAAATATTTAACCTTTTCTTTTTCGCATTGCTTAGAAATTTCTATAATCTCTACATTATTCTGATACTCTTCCTTCTTCTTGGCAACCTCTTCCTGTACAATTTTATTGTTTGCTCCAAATACTGAACTGTCCACCTTGCTTTTGTATCCCACTGAAAAGAAGAAGAAAAAAAAGTTAGATCATTGCAATCATCTCAATTCACACACAACATTTTTATCTACATTGTTTTGACTAGTACTCTTCTTTACCAGTATTTGGTTAAAAAAAAATAGGCATGAAACCTTACACATTTTCCCAGCTGCCATGAAAGATAACATACTAGGATTATTAACCTGGTGAAGTATTCCGAGAAGTGTAAGCTCATCGCCAGGCTTAAGTGATAAGCCGTGCAGGACCCATCTGATTGCGCCGACACTAAGATCCCGAGATGCATCTTGGAGAACCACCACCCTTAGAACTTCTTTGGACATGATTTATAACTTTTTAAGTATATATCCTATTGTGCCTAAGATAATGTAACAGAAAGGAAATGAAAGTTTTGTATAAAAGTTGGTTAATTTGATTGATTATTAGTGCAACATATTAAGTACTTCTTAGTTTGGTGATGTTGTTACTGATTCTGACAACTGAAATAGATAGTGAAATTTAAGTTTTACGAGGAAGGGTGGTGGCGTATCCAAGCAAGAATCTCTAGTTTCGAGTCTGAGCAAGCATATCCCGGGATATCCTACGCGATGAGCCTGTGAATTTTACTTCATGCTGAAAGAAGAAAGCTTTATTTTACTCAGAATATTTATACGCCGTTAGGCCCTATGCTTGTATATCAGTATATATGTGTTTTTTTATATTGCTGGCCTCATAATAGCAGAACTTGGATGATGAAAACAAAGCAAGCTCTCCAAGAAATCTTTTCTTGTAGATAAGTGAATTTGTTTATTGTGATGATAGAGACCTTTAGCCGGTTTTACAGTGTGTTTTAAGCTCGAAAAATGTTCTATATGAGCAGTAGCCGAAATGGGCAATGCGGGTGATTTTTTCTTATACTGTTCTTGTCTCTCAAGTAGGACAGGAACAAAATCCAGGAGTGATAATTATTAATCTTCTTTCTTTCCTTTTTTTTTTTCATTTAAGTCCCTCTGAAAACTATTTTGATGCATATATTTTGTATGTGTCCTTGTAATATTAACACAGTAGCCAAAAGAGCATAAAATTTGTCATAGTTATGGTGTTTTATGTCCCCCATTTTTCACATTTTAGTTGTGCAGTTTTCTAGATGTTATCATATACTTACAAGTTGACAACATGTTTCTTCATACTCTGCTCCCCAAGAGATTCCTACTTTTGTTATATTGTTGTTTGACTTCAAATGAGCCAATACAATCACAAGTTTACTTACAAGTCATTCTTGAATCCTCAGACTGGCATCCCAGAATCTAGTCATCATGTGTTTGTAGGTTCTTTCAAGATTCAAGGTTCCACAGAGTTGACCCTATTCAAAGGTCTATCAGAAAGAGAATGCAAAACACAAATTTGTTATGAATACAAGAGAAACCTCCATTAACATCACAATAGAGACCAGTCTAGCACAACTCAAGAAATGTTCCATGCATCAATCAAAATGAGAGCATCCAAAACAATGTAGGTTTAAGAAGCATTCTTCATATTAAAAGATAGTATACTTGTTTGTCAATACAATAATCTCTTGCTTCAACTATGCACCGCCTCTCATATCCCTCAGCTCATTACAATGTGGTAAAAACCACTGAGAACCATAACCTGAAAATGATTAGGAAAAGAAAGAAACCTTTAGCTGACATAGAGCATGCATCTTCAGTGGCAAGTACAGACAACTAGGAACAATTTCCATCTACCGGACTACTCCGAAAATATTCTCTATAATACCTACCTATATAGCTTGATGTCTTGAAAACTGGATAGCAGAACTCCAGGAAGAATTGCTCCTCTACTTCCTATGATGTAGAGCCTAAGCAATTCCCACCTTGAATGACCAAAGAATTAGGTTCGAAACAAGATAGCCAGACACAATCTTCGTGTGCGCGTGTTTGCCATTTTTTCCGTCACTACCTGGATGAAACCTAACAAGTTAAACTGCACTTTTCTTGCTTCTGAAGTTCTCCTTCAGGGAAGCGAACTTTTTCTTGCACTGGTTCACTGTCTTCCCAGGAACAGCTGTAGCAACCCTCTCCCATCGCTGGCTGGTTTCCTTAGGAAAGGTTTTCAGAGCCTGAATCAGTGCTCTTTCTTGTACAGCAGACCACACATCTTGATCTGAACTAGAAGAAACCCCATTTGCAGTAGCAGCAGCTACATCTGGGTTCCCACTTTCTGCACTTTTGCTGGTAGACTCTTCAGAACTGTCAACCTTGGCAGCATTATTCTCAACAGCAGGTAATCCTGCTTCCTCTCTAGTTGAAAGTGGAGATGCAATGGACACTGCAGGTTTCCTCTTCTCAAGAAATGAATCAAATGCTTTGGCAGAATCAGGCTTCTGAAGAAGAACTGTTTTGGTTGCCTTCAAAATTTCCTCCACAGATCTTCCGGTACCAATGTATCCTGAAATAACCTCCCACCTCCGAGATGTTCCTTTCGGGTATTTCACCATTCCTTTTCTCAAAAGTTCAATCTCTTCTTTACCCCAAGGTTTTTCCTTCTTCTCCATGTGACTCAATGAGACGCTTCCATTAGCCTTAACAGAAGAACCATTCTTTTGTGCCTTCTGTTGCGGATTTTGCTGAGGACTCTTCTTCTCAGCTTGTTTCCTGCCCTCCATATTATTACTATTTCCACTTGCATCTCTCAGAATTTCTGCTCGCTCTATCCCTTCTTTGCCCTCCATTTTCTCACAGAGATCCCTTAGCCGTTCAATATCAAGGGACATACAAAGAGTTTCCACATCATCGTCACAGACATCAAGCAAACGTTGAGACACAACAGGAGCTGAAACTGTTCGAAGACGAGTCCTTTCTTTGCGCAAGAGCTTCTTTTCTTTCTCCTTAACCTTCTTCTGCTGTAAAGCAGCTTCAGCAGCACGTTTTTCTTCCTCCTCTTTCTGACGTCTCTCCTCTTCAGCAGCCTTGGCAGCTTCTTCCTCCTGCAACTTCTTCGCCATATATTTAGCCTCTCTTTTCCGCTGCTTCTCAGCTTTCTCTGCTTCCTTTCTCCCAAGTATCCTTGGATCTCTTTTGTAGGCATTGTCAACAAGAGTGCGTATTCTTGCATATTCTTCCTTCCTCGCCTTTTCTGAAAGCTTTGCATTTTGCCTCTCCATCCACCTCTTGTGGTCACGAGACTCGGCTTGCTCAAGATCAAACTCATCAGTGTGTGGGAACTCTCTCCAGCTTTTAAAACTGTACCAAAAATTATAAAAATTATCCACATCCTTTATTGATGTGTTCTCATCACCAAGAGTTGGGATTGGCTGGGTAACTGACCACCTCCCATTCCTCATGAAAGCTGGACCAAATACCTTGAAGAAGTCCTGTGGTGCACAATCAGTTGGAATTTCGTCATCAAACTCATCTGTAGAGTCATAAATTCTTCGCTTCAGAGGATCAATTAACACTTCATATGCTTCTTGAATGGACTTGAAATGGCTCTCTATTTCAACCTTCTTTGCTTCTTTTGCAGCATCTGTTTCCTCGGCAAGAAGTAGAGCAGCCTGTTTGTCAGGATGGTACCTCAACGCAGTCTCACGGTAGCTCTTTCTTATCTGTTCCTCAGTGGCAAGATATCTTAAATGGGCCAAACCCAACAGTGCATAGTGATCTTGTTGCTTGCTGTCACCTGATTTCTTCTTACCTTTACTGCTGTACGATTCAGAAGATGGCATATATGACCGATCCTTATCATTTGACACTTTCTGGTCATCATCATCTACATCTTTCTCCTCTTCCCAACCAATGAGTTTAAGAGCAGCAGAATGGAAAGAATGTCCAGCAGGTTCATATTTTGAAGCCTTAATAGGAAGGCAATTTGAAGAAACATAGATTGGTTGCCCATCTACAATCTCTTTAGAGTAGGTAATAAGCAAAATGCCCTTGTGAATTCCCATAATGTTAATTACTACTGTTCAAAGCGACCAGGAATGTTGCAATATGACAACTACCAATATTCAAGAAGCTCCACTCCAGTTGAGTAACCTAATTAATATGAGAACTCTGGCAACCTTCAAACTGCACTCACGAACAGACATAATTAGAGCGATTCAAGGGGAAACTATTATTAATAGAATTCTGATACTCAATGATACTATTGGCACACAAATAGAATGTAAAGTGAACACAATGCGTGGAGAAGGAGAAAGGCAATGGCCACCAACAAATTAGATAGTTGACTGTACTCGAACAATCAAAGGAGCTAAGTAAAGGGTAAATAAATGATATAACTAAAATATTGGGGCAAGCAGCCCTTTCCCAAACTACACGTGCTTCTGTATGAATGGTGTGTTTTGCAATAAGTATAGCATACTGGAACAAGAATTTTTTTTTTTTTTTTTGAGGGGGCATACTGGAACAAGAATTAAAAAATCTAGAGCACATATTTTTTATAAATAAAAAAACATATATCATTACCATGTCAAGTCAGATACAGTAATACATGCAAAAAATAAAATCAAGAGACTTTAAAAATAAAATATCCAAAATACCATTTGAAAAATAAATTCAAATTCGCATTCAAAAGATAAGCATAGAAGGACCAGTAACAATACCACATAAATTCAGGCAGCAAGTGTAAGTCCAAAATTCCATTAATAAAGCACCTCTTTCTTTCTAATAAGATTTGAAATCTAATGGGTAACAAAAGATACCTTGTAGAGAAGAAACATTATGTAAAGAAACCACTCTGTTTTCTTTACATATGAAAATCACAAGAGCATCTCAAAGAAAGCGGTACATAAAATTCATAACATAAAACATACTTCCTCTTTTTGGAAGGAGGGGAATTTAGGGGATATCAAAGCAACATGAGATGTTTAGTCTTTACTCATACAGACAGACAACAGGGTAAACCCCACCCTTTAAGAAACCATTCAATCATCTAATTTTTATGTCATATACTCATATCTAGTCCAACCATTAGTCAGGGTACCAACCCCACCTCAAATGCATACATGCATCTAATCAAGTGAATTTACTTTTATGCACGTAAAGGTAGACAACAATAATCAAGAATAACTAGGATAAAACAACAAAAATAAAAGACCATTGCATACAACTAGTATACAATGTATTTGTAGCTTTAATTATAGTAAAGCTAGTATTGCAAGATGTAGTTATGAACAAAGGTCGCAAAATGTTGAAGAAAATAACAATACTACTCATGATACATACCAACTGCAAAAATTACAACAAAGCTGCAAAAACTAAATGAAACAACCATTTCAAGTTTTCAGCTGGAATCAGTTGATCTAGCTGTATCCCTTCTACACAACACCAGCTTTCAATTAACCTTTGCATGCCAATTATCCCTATTTTCAGATACTAATGTAAAGACTCCATTATAAGTAAGCACCGATACATACTTCCAATAACTTCCTAAACTTAATACTTATCAACTTATGTGTGACTTTATGAAAATTTTCAACTTTGACACAGCCCTCAGGTTCCAGTCTTAAAAACCATAACCGATTTTAAAAACATACAGCAGATTCACATACAGATATCATCTCAAGCTTCAATTTTGAGTGCATACAAGTCATAGAAGCATTAGTATCAAAAGTAATTAGCATAACAATTAAGCGCTCAGAAACAGATGCAAATTTACCAAAATCATTACAGCAATAAAAATATCACAAAAGACACAAGGCTAATAAGAAAACAAATATCTTAAGGAAATCTAAACTAGACATAAGCCAAAACCCAATAAAATCGATCAACCAAATAAAAAGAAACAAACAACCAATACAAAAATTGATGAAGTTTAGCTGCATAAAGAAGAAACAGAAGAGCGTAATTATTCAATATCGATGCCAACGCCATTTGGTTCCGTGTATAGAAGCAGCAAAGAAATTATATTGGAAACCAAAGCAATCGATAAGGAGAAGGGAAAAGGGGAGGACGAACCTGTAGCCGGAGACGATGAAGGCTTTCTCGCTCGCTATCGTTCTCTTCCTTATTAGATCACACACACACTCTACACAAGAGAACGACTCGTCACGCCTTTGATTTGTAGCCCTAATATCACCTCCGCTTCCTCTCCAATGGGCTTTTTGGTCTTTTCACACCCTTCTTTTTATATTTCTTTTAAATAATTGCTTTATTTTTTTAAACTGGGCCTGAGCCCATTAGAAAAAATGGGCCAAAACCTAGAACACTATTATTATTTTCAAGAAAGTATATAAATTTCAGCTGTCTGTTTATAAAAAAATTAACAAAGCAAGTTTTTTATGAGTTGAGCTTCACAACGGGGTCCGGCAAATAAGTCGTTCTACCAATAATGTTAATTTTGAAGACATATAAGTTATATAACAAACTGTATTATAAATCTGTACATAGTATACAAGTTGGATCAAAATGTGAGTTTATAATGCGTATCAGAACGTCACGCATCAAACTTTTAATTTAATATTGACAGAAATTTTTTCATAATTTCAATCAGCGTATTTACAAATCTTAGAACCAAAGTTGTAATGGAAAGTCATAAATAATAGAGCATGAGATTCTAATAAAACAAGTTAAATTACAACCTCAAGCTAAATGATTGCGTAAACTCGAATTGAGAATTAAAGGTTTTAGAATCGGTATATGTTGATTAGAAATAGAGCTAAAATGTGACTTCTCTTATAATTTGCCATCAAGAAAGTGAATTGATTCGTATTTCTCTCATGTACTTCATTCTTTCTATGTGTATCAATTTAAAATTTTGTTATGTTTTAATGGGTAAAATGGAGGTGAGTCGACTCACCTAAGCTTAGGTGAGTCAGACCCTCAAAATTACGTAGTTTTGAGTAAGTGGTTAAATGAAATATCAAAACTATGTAGTTTTAACTCATCAAAAGAATACCCTAATTGATCCTATTCTCTTCCTCTTCTATATTTCATTGATTTTCCGGCAAGATACTCCCATTTTTCCAGCAAGTCTAGTTGTTGCACCGCTAAAAATGCTAACCACAGTGGAAACTCTAATCCAAAAATGCACCTCCGATATTGTATCAAACTGCATTTGATAATCATTCAGAAGTTCATAAATATAGCATTTTTCTCACAAATCCTATCTCATCACTTCACTTCTTCAAGTTTGTGAAAGAAAAGAGGTTATTAAATTTTATAAAAATCACATTAATTGATCTACTATCCTCAAACCAAGTAAAATATTCATATATATATTTTTTTGAATGCAATTAGGTACAACCAATTACGTCTCTTCATATCTCAATTCTTTATTTCTCAAAAAAAAGTCCCATTTTTTCATAAACCAAACAAACCATATGTGTATATTGTAACTCTAGCAACAAAATTGATGCTTTCAATGTCAGAAACATGCTTGCTTCAACTAACTATATTGTAGTTTTGTTTAGTAATTTTAGAGTTGCAACAACTAGGTTTGCCAGAAAAAAAAAAAAAAAAGGGAGTGTCTTGTTGGAAAATCAGTGAAAAATTAGAAGAGGAAGATAATAGGATATGGGAGTGTCTTGCCGGAAAATCAGTGAAAAATTAGAAGAGGAAGATAATTGGATCAATTAGGGTATTTTTTTAATGAGTTAAAACTACGTAGTTTTGATATTTCATTTAATCACTTTCTCAAAACTACGTAGTTTTGAGGGTTCTAACCTACTTTAATTTACTTTAATTAGTAGAAGAATACTTTTAAACTAAATAACACTTCACACTATAACTAGTTCAATCATAACAATTCAATAGGGAGATTTGCACAAAGATATCATCTGTATAACCTGCAGGTGCTGAAACTTATTGGAGATGGTGATCTGGTGTACACTTCCTAACAAGATGCATATTGATCAGAGATTGGCAAGAAACTCATGGTGTATATTGATCATCTGACATGAAAATTCAATCCTGCTCTTGCAACAAATGTTTTACTAACCATAAAAAGCATTCCTAAACTTTTAGAAATACAGCAAAAAGAAAACAAGAAAATATAAAAAAACACAAAAATAAGTCTAGATATGATTCTCATCCTTGTGCCCACATGTTCTTCAATTTGATAAACTAAGTTCCACACCAAGGCAATGGAACTGAAAAACATCTTAGTTGGTTAGCTCCATGATGGCAGAAACTATGTCCCCATCAGCACCCTTCAAAGCCTTCACAGCCTTTGCCCTGGACACTCCTGCTTGCGTCATCACCAGCTCAATGTCCTTGGGTTCCACCCCGCTCTCATCTACATCTTCGTCATCCTGAGCTACAGCCGATGTTTCAGGTTTGGAGATCACGTGACTCAGATCAGGGGCCTTGAACTGCTCTGCAGCCTGAGTCTGCAACTGTGAACTCAAGTCCTCGATCTTTGCCTCACCAAAGATAACATATGTGTCTGATGCTGGGCTCTTAAAAACATCTGGTTTGGAGATAACAAACAAGATCTGTTTCAAGTGGTAACCAATAAAAAGTATTAGCATAAAACAAAGATACAGTTAATGGAAGTAAATATATATATATATATACACATAATGTAAGAGAAGGAAGAAAACTAACATTCTTGCTTTTCTTAACAGTAACCCGACTAACACCTGGGATAGGTTTCATCCCAAGCTTCAACATTGCTTTGCGACTCTTCTTCTCACTTCTACTCTGTTTTGACCTACCACTGCCATCTTGAAGTCCTGCCAACACAAGAAAAATGATGTAATGTTAACAATCTCTTCTATAACCAACCAAGTATAGCTCAAGCTTTTTCATGAAGACAAATTAAGACAAATCTGAATGCATGAACTATTTAGAGCACAAATCATGCAAATCAATCATTATTTTTATCTTGCTGGTTTAAACGCAACTCAAAATGGCTTCTTGAAGAAACAAGATAGCGTTTTAAAATCGTGGTTAAGCACGTGTTGCTAGTGCAAATGTGGTTTGAATCATATTTGGGTTGAATATATCGAATGAAAGGTATTAACTCAATCCTATTACACATGCATATTTCATTTTATAAATTTGATGGACAGATATTACTTGGCACATATATAATTACCTCTACACACAATGAGGTTAGATATTTAATCAACTAACACCAATCACAATCAGCTAAAAATAGCTAACCTTCTTCATCATCCTTGTCATCATCATCATCGTCCTCATCGTCATCATCCTCCTCATCTTCAATCACAGGCTCATCAGACTGCAAATAAGAAGAAAAAGAAATCACTTATGTTAAATATGAGAAACATGTGAAGGATAAACTTCGATCTTGTTGTCCCCCAAAACTAGTTTGAACTTTGAATAATTTCAAATTCCCTCAAAGCAAATTTAAGGTGTAAGCAAAAACAACAAATATGATCAAGTCATCGAGAAAACATGATAGACACTCTCAAATAGGTGATTTTTTTATCAAATCAGTACCAGATTATCAGATAGACAGCAACTTCAAAAGATTGCACCACCAATACAATGTTTCCACATGCATATTAATACATAAAAATAAATAAATAAATAAATAAATATGGAAAGATATCAATTAGAACAAACACATTAATCCACAAGCAACTTAACTGACTTAGTTACTACATAAAGTTGAGGCCAACACAAACAGAACATACATCAGATGAGTAACTTGTATACTTCAAGTCACCACACTTGCAGAGAGCTAGAGATACCATCTTAACACTTGAACTACTACCAATTGTTTGCTTTTCCTAATGTTTTCGAAGATTCTTATATTGAACATATTCACTGACAAAACAGAGCCAATATACTACAATTTACATTCAATTGCAATTTGGATTTAATATAATTATATCAATCAATACCAGTGAACACAGCAAACAATAACACACCAGAGTCATAAAACTTCCTATTTCATTATTTCCACTAACTAGGTTGCAAGCAGCAAATCTACACTTGTTTCATTTTCTACAAATTTCTTAGGAACCAGAAAGATTAAGTATTCAACAAACGACCCATTAATCAATGAAACGAGTTTATTGAGATCTAAGACAAAGCAATAACAAATAACTGAAAGTTAAAAAAAATGTCAACTAGAAGACCCACAAATTACAATACGGTGAGGTAAGCAACATGTGACAGCATATGAAATCGGTTAGTTGTATGCAAATATAGGAATAAAGATATGAACTTTACATTGATTTTTTGCTCTTCAAGCTGAGCGGCGAGGAGTTCTTCCTGAGTCTGAGCCGTCATGACGATGGGTATGTGTGGAACAAGTAAGGCTGAGAGTATGCGACTTCAAAAACCCTAAAACCCCAAAATCGACAGCTGCGCGAAGACGACAACTTGTAACTTTATATTGCGCTGGAGTTTCGCGAAATTACAGAATTGGCACCGCTCTCTTAGCCTCAGCCCTCAGGTGGATGTTAATCTCTTGGGCTGGGCCGGCCTAAAGCCCACCAGATCACTACTATTCTTCTATTTGGGCTTTGGATTATGAGTTGGAGCTTGGTGTTCTTAGAGGATGTTTGAATTAACTTGTTTGACAGGTAATTCAAACACCTCTTAGGCCTTGTTCGGGAACTCCAATTGCTTTCTTTTGACCTCCTGTAGGTTAAGCCACATAGGATGTAGAGGAA
>JAYMTF010003307.1:0-15534 GCA_036897485.1 Pelargonium nanum | reverse complement strand
AACATCTGCTGCCCTGATGTTATCAGATATTCCTTGGGCTGGCCCGATAGGAGTGATACGTATTGGTAGGATATGTGGGAAGTTTATTGTTAACCCAACAATGGACGAGGTGCTCCTCTACCTTTGCTAGTTTTCTGCGTAACAATTCCATAGTTATGCTGTTAGAATTGTCATTATATTCCTCTGAACTTTATAGGTTACTGGCTGGCATATTTCAAAAAGTGCATATTGGTGACTCATAACCAATTTGATTAAGATGGGGATGGAATTTGAAAAATTTGTTCTGATTGTACTTTGTCTCTCAATCAAGGACACACTTGTTTTAGGTATCTCAATATAGAAATGAAGACACCATCAGTTTCCGTAGACACTTATTAGGAGACACATGAACTAATTTCCGTAGACAGTAAAATGTTCTTTTTCTTATGGGTTTCCAGATCAACCAAATAACAAACTTATTTGGATCTCTTTTCATGTCATCAACAGTTTGCCCTGGTTCTTGATTCGCTTTTGCTTTTCTCTTGGTGAAACTTTTAATTTGAAGATTGAATTGCTTAGATTTAGAATACATATTATCAACTTCCTAAGTTTGCTTTAACGCCTAAAGTGTATGATACACATCTTTTCTAGATCAATAACTTCGTTTGGTTCTTTTGGGTAATGACTGTCAATATAGCATGTTATTATAAAGGGACAAAGTATGGCACTCTCAAATATTCATGGGCTGACAGTCTCATGGTTAAAAATATGTTGCCGAGTTAGCCTAATTAACTTGAATGTACTTGCAAGTGTTTTTGGCATGCTGGAAGCAGTGTATGTTTAGCAGATACAATTTGTACTTTTCATATGTGGACACAATTTTCATTCCTTCCTTCTCTTGAGTGGTATTTAATACAGTTTGGTGTAATGCAGCTTGCCTTAAGTGATCTAAACTTAGTATATGCTTGCACAAGGGACAAGACTTTAATGATAGATGTACAGGCCCGTGAAATCACCGAGAAAGATCTAGAAGCTGGCTTAAGGCTGGCTCATCCAGAGGTCAGTTATCAAGCTGCTAATCATTTTCCCAACTGTATGTTCCTTTGTTTTACTTTAGTGGTTGTCTTTGATTTTTCAGGCGGTTAAATATCTTGAACCTCAAATCAGACTGGCTGCTAAAGCTGGTAAACAGAAGAAGGAATACAAATTGTCGATGATCTCAGATAAAACTCTACAAAAAGTTGGTGGCTTGGCAAAAGCATCTATTGAATCTGTTTTTACAGATCCTAAATATGGCAAGGTGCAAACCATCTTTGTATTTTTGAGCAAATATTTTTATCTGTTCCTACAGTAAGCTACTTTAGAAAAAGGTTGTTTTTCTGGTCACATAGTTTCTTTTGAATTTGAAAATAGTTGTGTAATATGCTCTCAGTTTGAACGTGGAGAAGCCTTGGATAAAATTACACAAGATGTAAAACTAGCACTTGAAGAAGAATGCGATGAAGAAAGCTTGAGAGTGCTACCCAAGGTCGTCGACAATGTACGAAAAGAGGTAGGTTCTGAAAGAATAACTATTTGTACTCTAATTTATGTATAATTCTAATTTATCTTTCATTATTGAAGTTCCACACCCATGCTCATATCAGCACAGGTTCAATCATGAATCATGAATGTGATATGTTTTTCTTTTTGTCAAATGTTCCACAATGACTTACTCATGAGATTTGATGTAAACATCTCAAACTATTATCAAAGCACTCATGTGTGCTTTGCTTTACTCTAGATGTGTAAAACACTTATAGTTTACATGTGATTTTAGGTTTAAAGCTGCAGTGCGTGCCTGAATTAATCTACAGATATCGAGTTGAGGGACAACATAGGACCCATATAACTGTGGTAGCTAGCTTATTGTTAAAAATAAAGACTCTTTTGTTAGCCACTGTCAGCCTTCAGCTGCCTCCTTATTCTACTGAACATAGGCGTAGTGGAAATTTGCATTTTCCATAAAGAAATTATTATGGGTGCCTTTTGTTGCTGAGAGTGCATTTGTTTCCTGTTCATATATCATATATGTCACCGCTAGTCCCTCCTTGCAGCATTCGGTGATGGGGTTTGCATTTTCCATAAAGAAATTACTTTTGGGGAGATATTTGCTTGATGCCCAGTTTATGTAATCTTTATTGGCTTATGGTCTTTTCTCTCAGCAACACATATATGATACATTTGATTAAACTTTTTAACTTCGTTTAGTCTTGAGCTCTTTAGTTTGGTGGCTTACTAAGTCATAGAGTATTATCAGGTTGTACGTAAACGGATTGTTGCAGAAGGACTTAGACTTGATGGGAGGCGTCTTGATGAAGTTAGGCCTTTGTATTGTGAAGCTGGCACTTTACCTGCACTGCATGGATCAGCACTTTTTTCCCGTGGAGATACTCAGGTCCTTCATATTTTCTTCTTTCCATGTTAATGAATTGTATTATTTGCATTGAATTTGAAATTATCCTATATTTCATGAACAGGTTCTATGTACTGTCACTCTTGGAGCACCTGATGATGCTCAACGCTTAGACTCCCTGGTTGGACCTCCCAAAAAGCGCTTCATGCTTCACTATACTTTTCCACCATTCTCAATTAATGAAGTTGGTAAACGTGCTGGCCTGAACAGGCGTGAAGTTGGGCATGGTAATTTACACTTCCTATTTCGATATAACTGTTAATAATTTTAATGCATGTTAATACTGGCTTTTGATTTTGTTTGTTTATTCCATCTTTGAGGTGTTATATTACACTTGATTTAAATTTATGGGAGAGATGTCATGGGGGAGGATCAATGAAGTGAAGAGAGTGGTCACGCGGTTCGGTCATAAGGCCTACAAGCTACACCCACACCCCAAATCACTAACATGGTGTGTTGAGTGTAGCACACCTATATGTATAATGGGTCTAGGACCTCTAGGTAATATACTTGGTAAGAAATAAATTACTATAATAACACTTGCTTATTATCATGACCCCATAATCTGCTTTATCTATAAAATTCCATGATTTACTCCAGATTCAAATCATATTTATCATGAAAAGTCAATATGTTCAAACACTCCCCCTCTTGGTGTTCATTTTTTGATTTTGTACTTGTCACATGGACTGGACAACACTTGTAGAGTTAGCCTCTTACACACTCCTTGTGGGTGCTTGTTGCTGCTCTCTGAAAGGTACTTAACTTAACCATTTTTGTCATATTTAACATGCTACCCGAATAACATGGACTCAACATGTGGATCCATTAGCACTCCCTTCACGTGCTTGCCGAACAACAAACACATTATGAGAATGACCGAAGAGGTAAAACACATGGTCAAAGTCCCAAGATCAAACCCACTATGATACCATATTGTATTTTAGTTTGCTCCAATGGGTTTTGACGGGCTTACATAACTGTTCAAGCTTTCATACAAAAATGTCAACCTTGTTAGTTGGGTTTCACTTATACACTAGTATCTACGTTAGTTTTTCTATCTTCATTCAATGTGGGATTTTAATCTCCAACATACTTCTCCTGACATCAGACTTTTAAGCTACTCTGCACAAAGTAGAAAACAAAACCTTGTCATATCTTTGATTGTTGTTTGTACTATTGATATTGCCATTTACTTAGTGAAAAAATTCATTTCCTGGTGTTGTTTTCATATGTAGTGGCGTAGTGCCGTAAATCTTAACATCCATAATGTTAGCTGTCTTCTTAAACCAAGAAAGGAGTTTTTATGGTATCAGATGGACTAAAATGGGTTTCTTTCTCTGATCTGATTGGTTTCATGTCATAAGGCCCATAGGCATTTCTATTTAGCATATTCTTTGTCATTATTGCACTTCTACAATTTACTAGTTGAAATGGACTTGCTTTGCATGGGTCATGGGGCATGTATTTCAGTTTTTGTTGATCTTTTAAAATAAGGTTTGAATATTAGATACTAAGAATTCCATACAAACCTTCAACAATGTTTTTTGGTTGTGTCTTAGTGGTTGCTATTTTGGATATGTTTGTAGGAACTCTTGCAGAGAAAGCTTTGTTGGCTGTGTTACCACCTGAAAATGAGTTTGCGTATGTTGTCCGCATTAATTCAGAAGTCATGGCCTCTGATGGTTCAACATCAATGGCAACTGTCTGTGGAGGTATGACTTCTACTTGTCTAGTTTCTTCTATTTGCATCCTTGTGCGCTGTATATTTGTTTTTACTTGAAAAACTTATGGTTATATTTTTGTCTGTGATGTCTAAAAATACTTCTGAAATATGTGTTTATAGTATTTATTTGTGGGTATAAAGTTTAATGACGTGCTAGGATTATGTATACATTTGGATTTGTGTGCTTTTCTCCCAATGATTGTCTGCACCAATTGGTGGCTAGGCATTTCTGTATTTCTTAGGGATCGAATATTCAGCTTGACGTGCATGCCTTTTCTTGTATAGGCAGTATGGCTTTGATGGATGCTGGCATTCCCTTACGAGAACATGTAGCTGGTGTTTCTGTGGGTCTGATTACGGAGGTTGACCCATCAACCGGTGCAATTAAGGACTATCGTATACTGACTGATATTCTGGTAAGGTTTCTTGGCTTGAATGACATATTATTTGTCGAATGGTGGTTGCATACTTGATGGACTGATATGCTATTGATAATTGATTTATGTTCCACATCTGAAATTCTTAAGAAACTATATCCATCATTTCTCTTCCTTTCTTGTTATTCATGGCCTTTCAATTTTAAGTTGGGACCTTCATTGTTTCACGGAGGTAGTATTTTGGTATCTGTAGGGCTACTTATTACTTTTTGTAATTTTCACTCCCACCTTAAAAAACCATTATGCTTGCATTTTACTAAAAGCTTAAGTTTCTTTTGAGGGATTCATCGAACATAGCATTTTCATCTAGGGCCTTGAAGATCATCTGGGTGACATGGATTTCAAAATCGCCGGCACACGAAATGGAATTACAGCAATTCAGTTGGATATAAAACCTGCTGGAATTCCTCTAGACATAATTTGTGAATCTTTAGAGCCTGCTCGAAAGGGTCGTCTGCAGATTCTAGCTCACATGGAGCAGGAGATTGATGCTCCGCGAAACCAAGAAGATAGGAATTCCCAACGGCTAGGTTAAATATAATACCTAAATTGTTTTGATTTCTACTGTGATTGTTTACGGTGGGTATTTATCTATAGCTATTCTGAGAATCTAACATCTTTGCCACAGTTACCTTGAAGTACAGTAATGACGATCTTCGTAGCTTGATTGGGCCTCAAGGTGTAGTCAGGAGGAAAATTGAAGAGGAAACAGGTATGATTCTACTTTTTGAGAATTCATTGTGTGCTTCTAGTTTGGCTTGCAATGTCTCCCTACAATAAATGCCTAAATGGTGTATTTCGGTTTCAAGGTTTTAATCTAACAACACTATTCAACTTCTTAAAAAAAAAACATTGTTTACCTTCTTAAAGTTAAAGTTGGTACTATTAAGTCTAAAGATGGAAGAAAGCCCATCTGTTCTTAAGATGATCAGTAAATATATGACCTTCATTTGATTCCATCAGTTCCTTATTTCTATTTTGAGTGGTGAAACATAAGATAGTTGAAAAACGTTCAAAATTGTTAAAGAAATCAAAGAAAGAGCCGGAGGAAATTGTTAGAAACAGTCCTAATTATCTAGCTAGAAAATCACATGGTTAGTGGGAAATATTGAGCTAATAGTCGAATGAGAAAAAAAAGGAGCTAAAATAATTAGAATGTTCAATCTCTAGGGAGTGGGCAGTGCCGTCACCAATTCCTGGTGCTTCATGACTTCTGGAAATATTTTAGAAGATTATTCACATTTGTTGAAGTGTACATGTATTGGAAATATGGGCAACCTTCAGTCTTTCACTTGGTTAATAGTAACCTTTCTCTCCAATTGGTTTAAATATTTTTCACTATAAAAATGATTTGCTGCCTTTACCCTTCATTTTGATGACTTTTATTGCCATTGCAACTTCTTAACAGTGATATATCAAGATTTTGTCTTAGAGTCAATTATCTAAATCACATTATTGTTATTTGTTTGGATTGTCTTCAGTCTTTCAATGTCAGGCAATTGAGTTTGTCCATTGGATGTATATTTTATAACATTGATGTGCCTCTTTGACTCAAAGTAAAATTAGCACACTAGAGTATGATTTGTTCTTGTCCAAGTGTTGGGGTAAATTGTCCTAGAAAATGTCTAAGTCGAAAAGGCCTTGAGGAGCTTCAAGTCTTGGGGTCTTGGATTCTTGGAGCTTGCACAAGGGTACATTGTTAACGAGAACCCCAGGTGCGTGCTCGGGAATTTGCCTCACAAGTGAGAGCATCTACTTTGGGTGAATCCGAACAACACCTCGTAAGAGAGAAAGTAGGGAGTTATTTCTTAATGTCAAGAATTAGATCTCCTTCCTTTACGCATTAAGAAATATTTATACTACAAACCAAGTCGTAAAAAAAAATCCTAAATATCCTTGATCGTGAAAACTTTCTGAATATTTTTCTTCATACGTGATTGGCACCTTAGAGAGCCTCTTTGGGTAGTACAAGGTTGGTTGCTTCTGGAACCTGTTCGAGACTTTGGAGTGTATGGAGGATGGAGACCCGCGGTTAGGCACCCCAGTGGAGAGTGCTTCTCCTTTGAAGAACGCTAAAACGTGACGGATAATGATCCTCACTGCAGCCGCAAGGTGTGCTCCGACCATCTTGCTTTCTGCGCTGCAGTGTGTGTTGGCGCCACAACAAGGATTTTGGGATGTGCTGCGCTCACGGGCTTCAAGCTAGTACAGAGAAGGTGAGGCAAAACAGTTCCGCATTGCAACCATGAAAATGGCTGCGATGAAGTGCGTTAGGTGTGCGCACATGAGGAGCTTGACGTGGAGGCTCCATGTGGATTGTGTATCGCTACACAACCTGGATTGGCGTCGTGGTCAAGCACGCTGTGGGGTGCTGGAGGCTCCGCGTGGGAGTTGTGCGCTGCGCATGTAAGGCTGGCAAACTCAGTAGCGCTGCAAACATAATTGTGCTTTAGCCAGAAGAGGGAATCTCTGAGTTATTTGGCCAAGAGGCTACACGGGAGAATACAGGTTTGGTTTCATTCCCTTAGTTCATCATGGTACCTCTCTTGGAGCGCCCTGGAGGTTCACTGGAGGCATACTCTTGGTTTGTATTCTTCATGAACCTCTAGTGGGGGAGGCTCCTTGGGTGTGTCTCTCCCCGGGTGAGGGTCCCTGATAACCTTGTTAGGGTTCTTGAATGAGGTTCTGGATATGGGTTTCGGGCGACCGGGTTGCAAGCCGACTCGTGCTTCATACGTGAATTGTTCGTATAATGATGTGGTGTTCGGGCGCCACATGTAGCTTCAATATGGCCGGTTCCACTTTTGGCTTTTTGGGTACCATCTCACATTACTGTTAATTTTGCTTTTGCATGCAACATGATTTTCCGTAATAAGTTAACATGATTGAAGGTTTTAGGTATCTGGATATTTATGCTGCCACTTTATTATTGAATTTGTGGTATATGTAAGAGATGAATTTGTGAATATATCATAGAATATATAATAATATACTGTGCACTTTACTTATTTCAGGTGCACGGATATGTGTAGGCGATGGAACACTTACTATAGTTGCTAAGAATTCATCTGTAATGGAAAAAGCTCTAGAAAAGGTATTGTAAGGATTATTTTTTGGGTGTAGAAAAGTCTCCTGCATTACAAACTTGCATTTATTTTGCATTTGTGTATGATTTGTCTTCTAGTAATTACTTTATACGCTATCTACTATGATAGTTACGTGAATTTACATTTATTATGTTTTCCTGCCCCTCAGATTGATTCCATAGTTGGTCGTAAAATTGAAGTCGGAGGGGTATATAAAGGAGTTGTAACGTCAGTGAAAGAATATGGTGCATTCGTGGAATTTAACGGCGGCCAGAATGGCCTGCTGCACATATCTGAGTTATCACATGAACCGGTAAGTAAGAAATGGTGATGTGTTCTGCAGCTTATGTCGATTTCCCTTCATCACTTCCACTTCCTCTCTTCTCTTCCTTTCCTCGTTTAACAATTTTATATGTTATTCATCATATATGACTCTGCTTAAAGTCCTCTTATATATCCATGAGTAGCTAATAAATTTGTTTGTTTAGACGTATGTATATCATATCCAATAGTAGTTGTCTAATCTTTAAATAAAATGTCAGAAATTTAAATTAAAAATCAAGGTGGATTCTAAATATGCACGTTATCATTATCAATGATTACTGCTGGTACCATTTTATTTCTTGAGTTTCTAACCTCATTGAATTTAGAAATCAAGAGTTACGCCCATTGATTCTTTTTGTTTTAATTGGTGGCATGCTCACAAATGTTGTCATCTATCATGGCCAAATTCTAGTTGAACAATAAAATTTGATTAGAGTTGAATGCTCAGGAAAATGATTTTCTTTTTCTAAACAAGTTGTAAGAGCATATTAATAAAAACTTCAGCACAATTGTCCTATTTACAAAAGGTGAAATAGATTCTCAAACTTATATGTTTTAAAGGGAAAGGAAAGAAGCTAATGTAGAAGCTGAAGAACTGTTTATGTGAACTGAGAAGGGATCCAGATGTACATGACCTCATGCATCAAATGTAGATGAATCTTTTTGGGGATAAAGGTAGGGGATGGTAACAATAAGAATGCCCACCATGGTGCAAGGCGTGGAGAGGCACAGAGTTGCCTTGGGTCACCCAAGGTGCGGCACTTTCTAAAAGGCGCACCTTTCCTTCGCTTCTGTGCCATTCATAGAGGCTCATGGTGCAGCAAGGTTCAAGGTGTGCATAGGTAAAATAGGGTTATCTCAGGCCTTTGTATTTCAGATAAAAACATAAGTGTTATCCCAATTCCCAAGCCTTCCGAAAATAATACTCACTCTATCTCAAAATGAGTGTCCACTTTCCTATTTTTGTAAAAATCAAAGATAAGTTCATAAGAGTTGGACATTCCATTTATATCCCCATGTGCTCTTGTTGTAACAAACTAGAGGAGTTCTATCTAACTTGTAAAAAATAAGCCTTTCTTATTTTTATTTTTATTTTTTGCATTTTCTATATATTTTTACTTGTAGTGTAAGCATGATGACTACTTGAACTATTAGTTTTATCAGGACTTATTTGTGTATTTGTTTTTTTTGAAATTTTAATACATTTTTTTGCTCCTTGTTTTAAAGCCACTCGCCTTGTTCCATGGCTCCAAAAGAGTTTTTTTTTCTCCCGTGTTGTATAACAGTAGAAATCCAATTTTAACTGGATCAAGATGTCTTTACTTGAAAATAATCCTTTTACATAGTCATACTACACGAAACTGAATGATTTCCTTTTGAAACCATAACCCAAGAGACCAAGCCCACAACAAAATTCAGCGAAATCTTGCCCCCCAAACCCCTATTTATGGTGTGATAGTATCCAAAATTATGATAAATTTTAATTCTTAGTTTAAGTCACCTAATTTCTTAATTTCCTTCTTTTAATTTTTAAAGTTATTAAACTTGAAATTTTATTTGAAGCCAAACAAAGATACCACTGATAGACATCAGCTCTAGAACTATATGGAGCAGAGCACAACCTTGATTGTGGATACTTATTACCTGACATGGCAATCTTGTAAAATTGTGGAATATACATTTTGTAATTTTCTGTATTATGCTTTCTTTTCTTACATTTTTTGTTCTTCTTCAGGTCTCCCGTGTTTCAGATGTGGTATCTGTTGGGCAGTCTCTTTCTTTGATGTGCATAGGGCAGGATGTCCGGGGTAACATTAAACTATCCCGTAAAGCCACTTTACCTGCACCTCGTTCCAAATCAAATAATGTCATTGCAGAATCTGTTCCTCCTACAAAAGAAGTACCTGATGTACTGACAGAAGCTGGAGATGTATCTAATGTGCAAGAACCATATTCTTCCCTGACACCATCAGTTCTGATTCGAAGTGCTGAAGATTGTGATGAGGTTGAAGAACCTGCCAAATTAAGGAGTTTGAGAAGTACCCGTAAATCAACTGGTTTACCAAAGTTGTATGGTAAACCAAAAACACCGCCACCCCAAGATGACCATTTTGATTCAGTTTTATTTGGTTCTGATCCTCATTCAAGTTCTAAGGTTAAAAGGTCAAAATCTTCCTCACCAAAGACAGTGAAAGAAGTTGATACGGTATCTGCTGATGCAATGATTGGGCTCTTGAATAGTCCCCTTAAATCTACTGGTAAATCAAAGTCAGGTACTAAAAGTAAAAGGGCAAAACTTTCCCAGCAAAAAGAAGTCAGGAAAAACACAAGCGATGAAAACACTGAAGTTGAGGCTCCCAAAGCTGAGAAGACTTTAACAGCTCAAAATCTGAAAATTGGAGTTAAGGCTGTGGCGAAGATTTACCAAGTTCGCACTGGTGGTTTAGTCCTTGATTTAGGCTGCGGGATACATGGAATGTATCGATTTGAGGTATGTGCCATTTTTTACGATTTCTTTCGAAATGGATCGTACGTGAGTATTAACCTGAAGTTGTCTACTACTGTACCCTCTAGGTCTCGTTATGGAGTACTATTTTGCCTAGGCTCTGTTTCGTTCAATTTCTTGCTTTGTGTTTAAAATCTTGGAAACTACTGCTTATTCTGGCGTTCGTTTGCTGATTACAAATATTGTTTTGATTTGTCACACAGGAAAACGGGAGGACAGACTATAAGGTAGGAGATGAGTTGCAGGTTAAGTGTTCAAGTTTTACGAGCAAGGGGATTCCAGTTATGTCCTTGGCGGACGAGGAGTAGTGTCCATGTCGGCCCATTAATGCTGCCCGTCAACAACATTAGTTTGTAAGCAAATTTTTAGCGGCATAGGATGAATTGACACAACTTTGCTGGATTTTTGCAGCTGGATGAAGCTTGTGTATGCTCTTATACCACAGTTGACAGATATTACAACCCAAATCGTTACAGAAAAAACTAGCATCTTCCATGGAGAGCTCTCATCATACTGTCATGTTTATGAAGTTGATGCAACTTGATTCACAACTTAGCCTAGAACTTTCTTGTGTATTTGGTTGTAATTTTGGCCTCTTTAGTTGACAAAATATGAGTTAAAGATACGATATTATGTGTTGGGGGCAGTTTTGGTAGCTCTTATTTTTATATTTACTTGAAAATAAAATCTCATTAATAGTGTGGACAAATATTTAAGTTGTAAAAATTGCATATCACAACCTAGCTTAGCTTGATTTATCTCCACTATACACGTAACCTAATTATAACAAATATTCACTAGGAAAAAAAGCAAAACAAAACTAAAATCCTAAAATCCTTCCCTCCCTCTCTTTCCCTTCCCTCATTGATGGCCAATATCATCGTCTTGCTGCTGGTCATCTTAACCTGTCATGTTCTTGATCATCATCATCGTCAAGCTCGGGCCGAACCGCGAGCCAACCTAATCCTGAAGACGTGCAACAACCAGAACATGACGGCGTCCGACAGAAACATGTACCAGCGACACTACACGGACGTGTTGTCCGAAATGGAAACGCAAATGCGGAAATGGAAGTGGTCGAGGTCCAACAAAGGCGAGCCTCCGAACCAAGTCTACGTGCTGGCCGTATGCATGGACGATCTCTCCGTCGACGACTGCTTAAGCTGCTTCAACCACATCAAGACCCTCGTCCCGCAATGCTTCCCGAGCACCGGAGCTCGCATCTATTTCGACGGTTGCTTCATCCGAGCAGACAATTATTCTTTCGATTACGAAGTCTTCGGCCCCCAAGACACCTCCGTACGCAAGCTTTTCTCATTTCATCATTTCATTTCCTCGTATGTTTATAGAGTTAATTTGAATATTTTTTTGATGAAACGCGGGATTTGTAGAGATGCAATAATATTTCATTTCCTCGTATGTTTACATATAGTTAATATGAATACTTTTTATGATGAAGCGCAGGATTTGTAGTTGCATTATGAATATTTATTTATGAAACGCGGGATTTGTAGAGATGCAGCAATATTTCATTTCCTCATATGTTTACGTATTGTTAATATGAATATTTTTTCTGATGAAACGCGGGATTTGTAGCTGCATTATGAATATTTATTTATGAAACGCGGGATTTGCAATGTAACATTATTTCATTTCCTCGTATGTTTACATAGAATTAATATGAATATTTTTTCTGATGAAACGCGGGATTTGTAGAGATGCAGCAATGTGATGGAGGACAATAACCGGTACGCGGATGCAGCAAAGCAAGCGATACAAAATGCAGTGAAGAATGCCCCGACGTACGAAGGGTACGCGTACGAGCACGAGTACATAGACGGTGCATCCGTCTACGCTATGGCCAAATGCTGG
Source organism: Pelargonium nanum (assembly GCA_036897485.1). Lineage (NCBI taxonomy): Eukaryota > Viridiplantae > Streptophyta > Magnoliopsida > Geraniales > Geraniaceae > Pelargonium > Pelargonium nanum. Next base: position 3,149 of record JAYMTF010003307.1, on the reverse strand, counting down.
GGGTCTATCCCCTCCGAATCCTGCTCGGCTTGCTTGCAAGACGCGGCCGTTGCCTCCGCCATCTGCTTGCCGGCGGCCGAGGGCCGGATTCTCAACACCGGCTGCGTATTGCGCTACTCCAACCAGCAATTCAGCAACAGCGAATTCACCAACACCGTCCAAGGCGTTGTGATGTATGCAATTTATGTGATTTCTGCTGTTTCCATTGGCGCTGTTGCTATCATTCTTGGATTGTGTTTGGGAAAACTCACCTACGATTCAAGAATCAAGAACGTTCTTGACGAAGGAATAGGTAATTAAACCCAAGTTACCGGTTGTAGCTGATTTTGATGTGCTACGTCATTTTAAGTTGACACGTCGTCATCATGTCACCTAAAATTTTAGTTCATGTCAGCCTTCAGTTATGATAGATGGAACGACAACGTTTCATTTTTTAGGTAACCACACTAAAATGGCGGCCTTTTGGCGTTCCATCTATCACAGTTGAAGTATGATTTTGTTTTTGTTCTTTTTTTCTTTTTACAATTTATGTTCAATTCTTGAATCTTGGAACTGTGTGCAGAGCTGAAAATGGGCATGAACATGTTGCAATTCAAGTACTCGACGCTAGAGAAAGCAACAGAGAACTTCAGCGAAGCACGAAAGCTCGGAAGCGGAGGATCTGCTGAAGTTTTCAGGGTAAAATCAAAGTATAATTTAGATTCACAAGTTTAAGAATCTTGTATAGAACTCATGCCTAGTGTTTGTGCAGGGGACGTTAATAGATGGTAGAGAAATAGCAATAAAAAGACTGTACATAAGAGGAAAAACCAAAGTCGAAGAGATTCAAAACGAAATGGACATAATAAGCAAAGCACAGCATAGGAACTTGCTTCGCTTCATTGGTTGCTGCTTCACGGATGGAAATTGTTTTCTCGTCTACGAGTATCTCGTCAACAATAGTCTTGACTTCGTCTTGTTCGGTATATAACTATCTATAAGTTCAAACTCCGCTCCAATTATCTAAAACTCGAGGTAGGAATATTGACTTGAATTCATTTTTTGTTGGAAGAAAGACGAGGAGAGGAAGAAAGTGTTAGACTGGGAGAAAAGGCTCGGGATCATAGTAGGAACAGCCGAAGGTTTAAAGTACCTTCACGCGGATTGTGAAGTACACATTGTTCATAGAGACATCAAAGCGAGTAACATCTTGTTAGACATCAAATATAGGCCTAAGATTGCTGATTTCGGGCTGGCTAGGTTCTCTTCGCACGACAAGGCTTCTCATAGCACCATTGCAGGCACATTGTATGTACCTTTATAAGGCAGGTACACTATATGCATACATACTATGAGCAATACTAATTAACAATCGTGTGCGTTGTAGAGGTTACATGGCTCCCGAATACATTGCCCATGGAAGATTATCCGAGAAAGTAGATGTTTATAGCTTCGGAGTTCTTGTGCTTGAAATAGTTAGTGGCGTCCGGAACAATGCATTTCAGCCAGAGGATCAATCACTCGAAACCCTCGTCACTGCAGTAAGTTCCAACTAATTACCAACTTTGCGTAGCTTAGCTGCAATGGTGGGGCTAGGGGTGGGCCACAATAGGCAATGACCCACCCTAGTTTTAGGAATAAAGGTCCCTCAACTTGTAAAAAATTACCGTTTTAGTCCATGGATTTTGTATAAACTACTTAAGTCTATGAACCTTGGGCCAAAAATGTCTTTGTCGTTAGTTGGGGACATTAACTGTTCCGCTAATGGCGTTGACGTGGTATTTAAAATTATGAAACATTAATTTTATTATTGTAACTATTCCTTTTGGACATTTTGGATTGCAGTGAGTTCCAACTAGCTAATTACCAACTTTGCCTAGCTCAACTACAATAGCGGAGCTAGGGGTGGGCCATAGTAGGAAATGGCCCACTTCAGCTTTATAAATAACATATTTTGTAATCATTAAAGGTATACTACTTATTTGTTTATTGGTTAGCGGTCTCTCCTATAGGCACTTGACTCTTAAATTCAAATCATTTGTTTTTCACTCGTCTACTTCTGCCTCTTTCTATTAAACGTCTTTGTTCATTACACTTTCGACTTAGTTATACGTTGATTCTGAAACGATGAATGGTATGTATAACATAGGCATGGAAGAGGTTCCAAGCAGATAGAGTGTGGGACATTATAGATGAAAGTTTAAGGGTTGAAGAAGACAAGGAAGAGATAAAAAGAATGGTGCATGTGGGTCTATTGTGTACTCAAGAATCGCCTAGTTCACGACCCAGCATGAGCACAGTCGTTAAAATGGTAAGATAAAAGGATTATGATTTACCAGAGCCAACCAAGCCTCCTTTTACCGATGAATCCATGGAATTAACATTCCAATTCAGCTCTACCCAAGATCGCCTACCGTCCGATTCTTGTTGTGAACATGATGATCACCAAAAATATTGACAATGGACGTCCTAGATGACATGTATATAGAATTAGTTTCATTGATTCGTCATTGTTTTGTAAATGTGAATATATATTAGTTGAAAAAACAAGGACTTTAATTTGTACCAAAATAGTGGCTGAATCTTTGCCAAAAAAAGCAAAATAGTGTGTGAACTTTTAAAAGTGACAAAATAGTAGATGAACTATTTTACAAGTGACAAATGAGTGGTTGACATTCACTTCTGTTAACTCCCACCGTTAGTTTGATGACATGTCAGTTTGATGGATAATGATGTGGCAATTTGATAGTTGACATGACAATTTGACTTGTGTTGACCAAATAAAAAAATTGAAAATAAAATGAAGTATTAATGTCATAAATAGTACACGAACTTTGATCTAATACCCAATTAAGTGCACGAAACTTTAAAACCGCCAATTTAGTACAAATACAAGAGGAGGTTTTGATATAATTTATTGACACATGTCATTCAATTACATAGGTAATTGAAAAATTGGATGGACACTTGTCATGAAATTAGGTAGGGACTTCTCTTTATTATATATATACTAGTTCTTTTACCCGACGCTGCTCGGGACTCTATTTTAGTTTGCATTGACGTTGCTTGATTTAATAATTTATTCTCGTAGTTTTTCAGTTTTCAACTAAAATTTAAAATTCAAATAATAACAACATATCTATATAATATTTTAAAACCTACGAATTTTG
>JAYMTF010003306.1:0-15536 GCA_036897485.1 Pelargonium nanum | reverse complement strand
GGTACCACATTTGTGTTTCGCCGAAAGTTTGGGTACTAATTTTGCCTTTATCCCTTTAATCATCGGTTCACTAACGAAGTTGCCCTGACCGAAAAAAGTTAACTTAACACGATGTGTGTAAACCAACTCATTCATTACTATTCTTCTAACAAAACTCTAACAAAGTGATACAAAACCACAAAGTTCGCAATTTGGCCCAAGCAATTAGGTACCTGACACTCGATCCAAATTTTTACAAAGTTAGTTAATCAAACCATAAAGTCCTGATAGCTTTTCCTTTCGAACTGATCGTGTTAGAAAACCCACGTTCAACCCTTGAAGGGATGGTAATTTTACTCGAATCCAACGGGGACCCATTGTTGAACAAGGTACGAGTTGTTATCTTTTAGGATAATATTGCGGATAGAGTGTGAAGAAAACTTTCTCGACGGAAAAGACTCCTCATCCTAGAGCGGGGACGGGGAGTGGGTCAAGTAACGCATTATAAAACTCATTCTGTTGTCATTCCTAAACCCGCGACTCTTCCATAACAAACCTGACCCCTTGCGAATCGGATTAGTATCAAGTCTTTTCAATCTCATAACAAACCCACCATTCAATTCCTTGGTTTGATTGTTAGTTGAAACTCAACTTCAAGAAATAGTCCAAAAATATCCCATTCTCCATACCCAAATTGGCCCTTCACAATAAAAAGAGCCAACCAACTATACCCTATCAAGTATCAACAGTACACACAAACCAACAGCTAGAAACAGAACAAAAAACAGAGTACTCGAGAAACAGAGCAATTCAAGAAAATGGACGAAAATGGATCGGAGAAGAAGGTGATGGTGGCGATCGACGGCAGTGATTGCAGCAACTACGCACTCGAGTGGGCCCTCGAAAACCTCGGCGAGACCATCAGAAACTGCCACCTCATCATCTTCAGTGCACAACAGCCCATTGCTGATTATGGCTTGTCCTTTTACTCTGCCATTGGTGCTGCTCGTAAGTACTCTGTTTCTTCTATTTGTGATTTGGACCCGAGTTGGGTATTTGGATCCTATTCGCATTTCGTGGGTTCGGGTGGCGTAAAATACATTTGATCACTTTTAGGTCGGAAAACCGGCACGTTTTGCACGTATAACCTGAAACTCAATTCAAAACCCTAAACTCGTTTTGGTTGAGTACAGGTTAACTCATTTCCACTGATCTGAATTGACCGAAATTGAACTGTCAACAATTCGGACATACATAATTGGACCCAACTGGAATGGGACGGGCGAATACTAGATTTTTTATTAATCAATTTTTGTAGTTGATTTTATTGTAATTTGTGTCATTTGATTGTTCAATTTGGTCGCTACTTTACTCAGTTTACTCTAATGATAAGTATTTACATTTTTTCCCTGTTATAGCTAGGTAAAAAATTTGTTTGCTCCCTGAACTTTCACATATAAATCCAGTTCTTGAACTTTTAATTATGGATATTTTTTAGCCAATTTCTATATTAAGTGGTATGACGTAAAATTTTACATATATATATATTAAATAATTACTTTTATTCACTTATTTTGTTGACGTGAAGTGTCACATCTGTCATTTAATACAACTAGACTCAATGCCAATTAAATACTTGGATAAAAATAATTATTTAATATATGTTGAATTTCACATACCAGTTAACACAAAAATTGAAGACAATGATCATTTTAGGTCCATATTCGAAAAATCATTGTTTTTTTATATTATTAGTTGAGCTACATAACATGGGTAGCTCTCTCATTTGAACCCAAATAACCTTGGGTTTGTATTCGTAAATTGATTGTTTTTTCGTATCAGTTGAGCTACACAACAGGGGTAGATTTCCCTTTTAAACTCAAATAACCCGCCTCATACCGTGTTGTGTAGTTCTCCCCTTTAAACCCAAATAACCCGCCTCATACCGTCAGCATAGAGATTGCCCAAATAACTCACCTCATACCATCAGCAAAGAGACTCAAACTCGAGATCTCAAATAAAATCTGAAATGCTTAACCCACTTGTCTCAATCTGCCTTAGTCAAAAATTTATAGTTTATTTTAGGTTTACGAAAAGAAATTAAGGATCAAATTGGACTCGTATGAAATGTTCAAAAACTAAATTAGAATTTTTACCTTATAAGTACAATCAGTACACTCGAATTTTGGACCTAATTGGTCGGGTCAAGATCCAAAGAATTTGGGATTTCCAGTGACATTAGTAGGTTTTATTGTAATTTGTAATTTTTTATTGTTAATTTTGATCATACTTTTTTCCTATCAGCTTCGGATTTGATGACATCCATGGAAGAAAATCGGAAGAAGATCACTATGGCCCGATTGGAGAAAGCTAAAAATATCTGCGGCCAATATGAGGTTGATTTTTTAAACTATTCGAAAACTTAATTTAAAGTCGACACTTTCAACATATACTTAAAATCCGATCTATTTTATATTATTTTTTTTGCATATTTAAGATCACATAAAATATATTTGAATATTTGGTCAGGTAGACGGTTATACCTTTTCATACAAAAATTTGCGTTGAGACTCAACCAACGGTATAGTTGTCGTTTCATTTATTAGTTTTAAGCTCAACAAGAATTTGGTTCAGATTGTTGCAGAAATAATGACTGAGATAGGCGAGCCTGGCGAGATAATATGCGAAGTAGCAAAAAACCTTAAAATTAGTTTGCTTTTAATTGGAAGCCACAATCAAGGAGTTATACAAAGGTTCGTCACATTATTTTCTGAGTTTCTAAATAAGTATTGTGTTTCTTCTAATAAAATAGGCTTGTCTCTAGGGTTGCTAATGTGAAAAAGGTTGTTGAAACTGCAGGGCATTTTTGGGAAGCGTTAGCAATTATTGTGTTCACAACGCAAAGTGCCCAGTTCTTGTCGTAAGAAAATAGACGTGAATCTCATAGTTGTGACGACAATTGCTCGATAAAATGACTAGACTGATAAATTTTATTTTCATCAAGGTCATGTATGTAAGGATAAAAAGATTGTTATTCATATCTATTATATATAGTACACTACTCTTTGTTCTACAATAGACAAAGTTTGTATCGTGTATGAAAAAACTATCAAACGTTTGCTATATATTAATTAATTCTACAATTTGGCAAAAGATTTTGATCGTTTAACTGAGAATTCTCGAGTTTGGAATTCAAATGTCGCAGTATGAAGAGAGATAGGGTCAAATTTCCCTTTTAAGTTTCAACATGGATTCCTCTTAAATTTTGTATATTTATCTGACGTCTAGATTTGTCATATTTGGAACATTCTTAATTTTGTCAAAACCCTAATTCTGCATGTACTAATAGTAAAGGAAGCTATCACATTTCATCAACCAATCATATTGCATTACTTTTACTATAAATACTCATTTGGTGGAATGTTTATATCACTTCCTCAATATCGAATATATATCTACATTTTTGCGCATTGTTACATACTTATTCATGTTGCAAAAATCTTACTCTCACACTTCAAGTAAAAACCAATATGATTTGTTCTCTTTTGCAGTTTCTCAAAGTGACAATAATTGAATTGAACATAAACATGAGATGTTGCACCTACCCTCAACGTTATGTTGGACGACAACGACAAACGGTTTCTACAATAGTCCGGTTAGAAATTGTGTATTGTAAATTCAAATTTGCAACGAAAAATGTGCAATAGGTGTGCGTAAAAAAAGAAATATTGTAAACCTGTTGTGATGAAAAAGCATTATACACAAACAATAAGTAAACATATATCTTAAAATGCTCATTTCCTACTAGCACTATATATTTTCGGTAGCCCACATTTATATTTATCTCCTTTTTCACTTCAACATTTGAAAGTTGAAACTAAAAAGTGATTTCTAAGGATTTATTATATTTATTTTATTTCTATGTATTTGTATAATGATATTAAATAGAAGACTTGAGAAGTGAATCAATATAATTCTTTTATCCGACAATTCAATGTATAACCAAAACCATACATCTAACAAAAAATACAAAGATATTGGTATCGAATAACCCAATCTTTGCTTATTCAATAATATGACAAAACTACTTTCATATATAAATGTGAAAGTGACAACACCTAATGTTTTTGTCATAAATTTAGAGTTATCCAAATGTCTCCGACAATGAAAATGACTCATCAAAGATATATTAAAAAATTAGAAGGAAAAAAAATAATGTGCTATTTTGATGTCTTAACTATTCGTTCTATTACAAATTGGTACTCAACTTGATTTATGTTTCAATTTCGCCTTCAAATTATTCACATACAGTTTTAAGTTGGTCTCAAATTATGTTATTTTGTTTCAAATTGATCCAATACATGATGATTTCATCAAATTAGATTGACGTGTCAATTTAAAATCAACTAGTTTTTTTTTCTATTGACGTGTCATTCGCGTGACTTAACTAAATTTATGAATGAAGTCATTTGAAAACAAAATTATATAAATGACAAACCAAATTCGATAAAATTGATATGACGTTCACACTCTTCAATTATAAAAATTGATGGCAACCGGTATTGGACCAATTCAAAACAAAATAAAATAATATGAGAGCAGTTTGAATAGTTTGAGTACCAAATTGAAATAAAAATAAAAATCGAGCACTAATTAGAAACAGAACGAATAGTTGATAAAACAAAATGAACATTATCCAATTTTCTATAATTAAAAAAAATCTCCAACCTTGAATGGTTGTTTTGACCTTCATCAAATTGCCTCCACTTTTCAACTACCAAAACTCTCCAATACAAGAATGACACAAAACACACACATCCATAACATTCTAGAGCTCTTGTAGAAACCTAGAGATTCTTTAAATTTTTACAAATTTTGTGTGTTTTGAGCCCTAAAAATGGCAGAAAAGAAGGTGATGGTGGTAATAGATGAGAGTGAGTGTAGTCACTATGCTCTCATATGGGTTCTTGAAAATCTCAAGAAAACTCTTGAAAAATCACCTCTTGTGATTTTCATGGCTCAGTCCAATCCCAACCATAACATCACTTTTGCTGCTTCTCTTGGCTCTGCTCGCATGTATTGCGCTCTGGCTTCCAGTTAAGTTTCATACAAAACGCTTATTTTGAGACCGAAAAAGTAACAATTTTTATTTGCTCGGAAACTGAGATTTTTATCGTGTTTTTTGAAATTACAGGTCCAATTGTGGATTCTTTGAAGGAGAATCAAGCAAAGCTCACAAATGCTCTCTTGGAGAAAGCTAAGGCCATTTGTGCTAGCCGAGGGGTATGCATTACAATTATTATGAATTTTGGGGCAAATTGTGTATAAATACTCAATTCTCAGCCTCATATGTAAATATGATAAATTTATTTTTATAATTTCTTTATTTTATAGGTGATTGCAGAAACAATTACAGAAATGGGAGATCCAAAAACTGCCATTTGCAAAGCAATTCAACAGTATAATGTCAATATGCTCATTTTAGGAGATGGTGGAGATGGAACAATTAAAAGGTCACTTCCCAAATTCCTAATCTTTTTTATTATATATATTCGGGGTTGTTCGAAATTCGGTCCTTCCGTAATGTTGGACCGGAAATTATTGCGTTTATTATGATTTCGAGTCTATTGGAAAAAATTCGATTTTTGGTCATGTCCAATTCAAATTGGGTCCATAATTAGATTGGACCAGACCAGATCACAAGAGCCGGACCAAAGACCATACTAAATTATGTTTAATTATGGACCGACATAACGTTCTAGACCAAATTCCAATAATAAAAATTAAATATCTATAATTAGAGAAGACGAAATAGAAATAAAGAAAATGAGTGAATTGGATGAGTAATACAGAAGTGGATGGTACCAAAAATAATAAAAACAATTATTAATTTCAAAAAATAAAAATAATCATCTGGTCCAGAGTTCAGTCTAGTTTTGGACCATAACTGGACCGAGTCAAGTGAATATGGGAAGGACCGGATTGAAGACCATCCATTTGGTTTGATCTGTTCCATTTTCTATGTCTGGACCGAAAAACGCACAACCTAGTTCGATCAATCCAGTCCAGTCATCCGGTCTTTTGGATTAGACCGACATGAAGATCAGTCCGATTAAGTTTTGCACCAATCAACACCCTAATTGCATTTTCTCTCGAAAACCTTATGAGTTAGGTCGTTTTGTAATTACATTATTTGTTACTAACTAATCACAATTTCTTGTTTTGCAGGGCACTTATGGGAAGTGTCAGCAACTACTGTGTCCAAAATGCAAAATGTCCGGTTCTAGTTGTGAAGAAACCTTAAAAGGAATGATGTTACATATATAAATATGTTGGAATCTAGGGTCTATATCGTAATTTTGTGTGTAATTTTTACTGAAATGTATATATTTTTGTATCAAAATCTTGATGGACTGTGAGGAAGAAAAAGACTAGTGTGTTGGTAAGGCCTTTATAATGTAATTTTCTAAAATGTATATGGATTAAAGACTAAATCGAATATATTTATTTCGATTTCGTGTTGAGCCAGAGTGGACTAATAGAAACTTGGAATAAGGACTTCGTCATAATTTTGATTAACACACTGTGTAATTTGAAATTCGGTTTGAAAAGGCAAAATCCTAACCTAACCCGGTTTCGTTTGTGTAGCACGTTTCGCCCATTTTTTTGTGATCCGATTCCATAACAATACATTCGAGTTACAAGTGTACATAGATTCAGGTGCAAATTCTCGGCCTAAAAATTACAAACAAAACAAAAAGTTGAGTACAGCCCACTTGAGGCCCGACAAGACTGGGCTCAGACAGGCCCATTAAAGTCCAAACAGCACATTTCTGTCCACAAAAAGTATTGATGGGTATATTTTACAAGAAAATAATTTGAATGCTTGGGCCTTGGGTGATAAATATATGTTTCTTTATTCGTTTATTTATTAATCAAAAATCAAGATATGAAACCCCTAAATCAAAGAACTAATGAAAACTTACCGGGGTAATTACTGATGTACCCCTTATGCTTTTACATGTTTTTCAGCTGACACTCCTGAAGAATTTTTGTGAACTTTGGGATACCATGTGCTTTCCAATGTTGAATCCGTTATGATTTTGAACGGAGAACGTCATTAAGTCTAGCATGTGTCGTGCACATGGTTAAGTTTTTTTCCAAATGGAAAAAATACTCTTACCTCCATTTGGCTTTTTCTTCTTCGTTGGTTCTGGTGCTTATGCTCCTCCATTAACGAAGCTTAAGCTTCCATTAATGGAAGACAAGCTCTCACTCTCTCTTCACTCCCTCCAATTTCTCTATATCACCTCCCCAAAGCTCTCACTCTCTCTTCACTCTCAACCCTCAATCTTTCAAAACTCCCCAAATTTCAAACCCTAATTTGCTGAAAAATTTCTCTCCATCTCTCCTTCCAAATCCCAAGTCGCCGAAAAAAATGGGTCTGTCGTCCATCGCCAAGACGCCGCCATCGGTGACCTCCGATTCTCACTACCACACTCACAAAAGCTTCCTCTTCTGCAACTACATCCTCCTCGACGCCGCCTCGAGCTGCATCTTCCTCACGCTCTCCCTCCGCCTCGTCCCCTCCCTTTTCGGTGGTACGGCTCGAACATGGTGGCGGCGGTGCTCACGGCGATTTTCCAGGTCTCCGTGCGGTGCTGATCTTATCTCTCTGGCGATTTCTTGGTGATGAAGCATTTTACCAATAAGGGGTAAAATCGTCTTTTGCTTGTCAAACTAACGGAGTTAGTAACGGAAACAACATTGAAAAGCACATGATATCCCAAAGTTCACAAAAATTCTTCAAATGTACGAGCTGAAAAACATGTAAAGTATAAGGGATCCATCTATTATTACCCCAAACTTATATATTGTAACCCAACACTAATCCTAACAAGAAATAAAATAACACAAAACAATCATAATTACCCAAATATTAACAATTTGAACGTATGTGCTTTTTCTCTATTTATGTCTATTTATAATTGTTATTGTTATATTTTTATAGTTGTCATTTGCTCTTGTTGCTACGCGACATGCTCTTGTATAGTCGTATTTCGCTAATGGGCATAGACGTTAGGCTCGAGTTCTCTCATTCGGTGAGTTAGTATAACATGTCTTTTCTTGAAACGCTAGTCATTTGATCTATATGGATAACAATCCCTATCTTTTTGTTCAATATACTTGTGCAAATAAAGTTGACCTAAAATTTTTTTCGAAGGTTTGTGACGTTATCTCGAGCAGGCTCCTCAAAGTCTGAGCTATCTAAATTCGTTGTTGATATGCTGACCTTTTCCCAAACACTATAAACACCGAACGAGAAACTTTCGTAATGATTTATGGCGCTAAACTGATTAGGTTACTTATCTTGTTTCTGCGCCCCCTAACAGATATTGCCTAGAACATAAAACCTCGCCGATAAAAAAGTGTCTTGTTATGGAAAAATGATGAGCATTGATCGTAGATTCATGTCAAATATCTTGACTGCAATTGATGGCATTTCGAGAACGTCTTTTTTTTTTTTTTTTTTTTTCTCTCAATGCTTACATCTTGCATCAAAACACTCATTTGAACTAACAAATGTGGAGTATCAATAGACTCAGTTTAATTCATATACTCAAAACCACAAAAAGAAAATCTAATATAAACCATGAAAAGTGAGTTGATGAAATTGCAAAAAGTCATATTCCCATTTTAGGATTAGCATATGCCACAAGAAAGTTTGGTCCATAACCTAATGCCTAACTCAAGCTTTTTAATGATTCACAAGTGAAATAGACTCTTAATTGTACTCAATTATTTGAATTAAATAATTAATTTTGAGTTTGATATGGTTTGCCACCATTAAGTTTTTGGTGCACGACAAACCTTTCTTTGTCCCATCCCAATTCTATTTTAAACATTTTTATTTGTTTTTGGCTCAACTCATGTTTGGACAAAACAAGACAAGAGAAAGAAACACAAGTAGTTAACTAAAAAATTGAGCATTTAAATATTTATTATAGAAACCTTAGTTTAGATGATCAAATCAAAGAATTCGAGAGCTAAATATCGAATTATTAAAACTACACCATAATCCTTTTCTTCTTCCTCCAAATATGCATTGAGGGGCAAAAAACAAACCTAATTTGATCCATTTCTGATAAATGATAAGTTTACTATATTTGATTTACTTTTAACAATAATATAAGTAATACCAAGTCTATTTTGGTCGATTTTATTCAAGTACTATAAAGTTTTATCCATCAAATTTTAGGGCATGTTTTTCATATGGAAAGGCTCAATACATAGGCTTTATTGTGTGTTGAGGCTTTACCGACCAAATGAAAGAACATGAGGTGCTTTTCAAGACTAGGTAGAAAGAAAAAATTGTGGTTTGGCACATGTGCAATCGTCTACGTTTTTTCATGTATTTGTTGTAGCGTTTCAATCTCTTGTTCGATTTTTTAGTATTTAAAAAAAGTTTTAGTTGATGATTGATAATAAATTCCAACTATGATTTTTTTCAATATACAATTACTATATAAAAATTATTTTAAAACTGTATTTTTGTTTCTATAAGTTAAAAGAATCTCGAGATAAATTTTGAATTTTTATTAATCAAATGAAGTTAATGGGTAAGTATACAACAATAACTAAATGGAGATGCCGCCTTCGATTTAGAGGTAAAGTGTTGAGAACTTACTAGTTAGAGCAACACACAACAAATAACAACAACAAAAAAATCATTTATGTTGCTAATTAGCGATAGATCTACGACAAAAATCAGTGGCGAACGAGCAAGGATGCTCCATTGATGTTTGTGAGCTGCATGTTGGCAATAATTTTCTTACTCAAATATATTAGTGAATGACATGAATGTCGGCGATATTAGTGACAAATTAAACAGTCGTTTAATAGAATCAACATCGCAATTAACGACGTCAATAAAAAAAGTTTGTGTGATTGATTATTTGTTCTTTTGTAGGGGAGGACTTGAGTGAACGGAGACAATGACTTGAGGGAGGACTCTTACAATGTAGGTCCAATAATTTCATACCTAACACCCAATTTTATGCCTAAGAAATAAAAGTATGTGGTCGGTTTCTAGTGGTGCATTTGGCCTACCGACCATCAATATGACTAATTGTGTTTAATTAATGCTAATTATTTATCATAAACTTGTTATCACTTGTGGAAGACCCACTTGTGTACCCATCAACCTTAAATTTTTTAAGGAATAAAACTCAATTTTTTAATTTAATTTTGCATTGGAACTCAATTTGTTTTCTCAATTTTATTTTACTTAAAATATTCTTTGAATTTTCGTAGTTGGGTCTAAACTGATCCACAACATTGACGCGGTTAACTTTTCCTTTAAAACTGATGGTGTCGAGAAATATAATATTGAAAAAAATAAATAATTGATGACATGTGTCTGTCACTAGTAAAAACGTGAAGTTAAGATTTTTGAACTATTTAATCACCTCTTGATAGAAATAATTTTTTCAAAAAGAAAGAAATAGAATAGACTTATCATTATGCGGCATAGAAATAGAAATAAATTATTTTTAATATAAAAACATGTCATTAATCATTTTGTGACACATGGCGTGCATAGATCAATTCAAGTCTAAAAGTCTAGAGACCATTTTAGTTTTTTTTTTTTTTTTTTTCTGAGTTCAAAAAAAAATTATTATTTTTTCCAACTTCTTATTTTTTTGAAAATTTTAAGTGGAACCCATTAATAAAAATATAATTATAGCGTATATTATCTTTTTTTTTATAAGCGGCGGGACAGCAAACCTACAAAGGCCAGTGTTTCTCACCCCCAAGTGGGGGCGTCACCCGAGCCCATACCGTCGGCAATGAGGCTCGAGCCTGAGATCTCAAAGTAAATCCAAAGTGCATCAACCGCTTGGCCTAACATGTCTTGGTCAGCATATATTATCATATATTAAAACTAGATATGAACAATAATGTTATCATAAAAAAATGAATATTTTTATTTAAATGCCTATCATATGTCATCATCAAACCAAAACCAATATTTATGTCTTAATTTTTTGAAAATTATATGTCTTCTTAATTAATTTGAACGGTGTGTTATAGGTAGAAAGTAGCAACTATATATTTTAAAATAGTTAAAAATAAGGTACCTATAAATATATATCACTAAGAATAATATTATATATGTGAGAAATAATGTATCACATCCTTAAATTCATGTTAAATGAAATCGTTGAACAATCATCAAGTGGTTCACATATTTTAGTTAAAGTGATAAGATTACAACAAGTAACTTGATCGTTAGCAAATATCTAAACTGATTATCTACATGTTATTATTTCACATAAGAGCGTGAGTATATTATTATTTTTCACTACAAAGTAACAATCCACTTTCTCATTTTTTTTAATGAATTTAAGTACGAAGTACAATTAGACTTCTCCATTACACTCTATGTTATTACCGTAACAAAATTGATAAGTTCGACACTCACTAAAATTGACATTACGAGTTATGGACTTAACTAAACGGGCCAGAAAAAAAAGTATGTGTTCTAATTAACCTACTTTTTATTTTATCAATCCTAATATGTCTTGCTACTTGGCAGGATTAAGGGTGTGCATCGATTGGGCCATACAAAATTTTAAGAAATTTTAGGAAAAAATGTCATGGAGCGGAGTTGAACCAGACAAATTTCTTTTTCTTTTTTAGCAAGACCAATTGGATTGTCAGTATGAAACAAATTAGAAAGAAAAATATACATTTTTCATTGATAAGATTTGAGCGAAAATGGAATTAAAGTGAACTTATTAGCTAATCAAGTACATTTTTTTACTCGACTTGTAGAGGCTTGCATAGTGCTGATAATTTGTAGGCATCTGAAATTTGTTCCGACGTAAAATTTATATAAAACGATTAAAATAATAATTTCAACAAATTCACATGAATCTATACATTTCACACTGAAAATGAAGTTCAATCCAATACAAATCGATCCAAATTCAAATTAGTTTTAATAAATGTGATTCAAAGTTGGAATTCATGATATAGGCCGTAGCCCATATTGCCATAGCACATAGTGTTCAAAATAGGAATAACCAGAGTATATTTTTTTCCATTTAAAACGAAAAAGACGAGAACAGGTGTCAACATATTAGTGGTGGAACAGCCTTAAGAAACCCAAATTGCCACATAAATCGCTAACGCCGCAGAAATGGAGGATTGGACCGTCCACAGCAACCTCTGACATCTGAGTCACCGCCACCACCACCACAACCACAACCACTACCCTCTGGCCCACCTACCTCGCTCACGTGTCATCTTTTCACTCTCCAAACGCCGTCGTTTTCTTCTACGCATCTCCTTATATACAACCCCACACCCATCTCCTCCTTCCAAAACCTCTCCTCTTCACTCCACAATTTATTTCAAATTTACAGTTTCGTTATTTTTAACCGTTGCAGCTCTCAATTAATTTATGGAGATTCCGGTACTCAACAGAATAACCGATTTCGAATCCGGCATCGGAACTTTCCAGAACCCGCCGTACATTTCTCAGACGATCTCAATCTCCGGCTTCGTCGCCGCCTCCAAATGGACCGCTCTCCTCCTCGTCGCCTTCGCCGCCGCATTTTCCGGACTCCTCAACAGACTCAGAATCCTCTCCGTCAAGCTCCGTCAGGCGACGCCTCCGCTGGACGACCACCAGCCACTCCTCGACGGCGGCGGTTGTGACTCCGACGCGTCCTGCTCCTCCGATGACGACGACGAGGAAGAAGTTTTCGAAGAAGAAGAAGCTGAGGTGGATGAGAGTTGGCGGCGGCGCGTGGACGAGGATTTCCGAGTAAGGAGCTCCGGCAGCTGCGTCGACGACCAGTGGCAGTCTCGTAAATTGAGGCTCCGCCACCGCCGCAGCGTCGGAGATATATTCTCCTGGAACGATCTCGCCGCCGGGAAGAGCGTCGTCAAGCTCTACCTTCCGGCGGTATCGGCGCCGGTAGTCGTGACCGCCGGCGAGAACGATTGTCGGAACATCGAGCTGAAGGTGTGGGACCGGCGCGTGTCGTGCCGCATTCCGGCAATAATCGCCGATTGGCATTCGCAGTCGAAAAAGATTGTTGATTTCAGCGCTTCCGGTCTTGAGAGATTAATCGTCGGCGGTGACGGCGAGTTAACGGTTGGTGATTTGAGAAAGGCCAACGCGCCGTTAGAGTACGTGAGGGGTGTGGGCGCGGACACCTGGTGGGATGCTGACGCCGTTAAGATGACGGACGATTTTTTTGACTCGTTTGCCGGAGAGAGTTACGACTCGGCGGTGGCTCGGTGTTGCGACGCCCTTAGGTCTCACCTGGTGTTAGGTGTAGACAAGAAAGTGTGAGAAAAAATAAATTAATTTGTAAAAGGGGCTTAAATGTAAATATTCATTTTTAAAAACCTCTTAACATCAATTTATTTACTGGTTTATTTCTCTAACCAAATTTTATTTAAGGGAGTAACTACTTTCCTTTCTTCGTAATAAAAATAAATGTCCTTAATTAAGTGTAACTTAAAATATTTCAAAAAAAATTAAAACTACCATGATACAAATATTGTCTAAAACAATAAACCCCCACAAAAAAAAAAAAAAAGCATCTTAATAGTCTCTCACGAGTCACGTCAATGTACCAATTGAACTTTACACTTTTTCCGAGCACCAGTTTCAAGTCATATACTTCTTCCGTTAAAAAGTGAATTGGCTTCAGATAGACTAAAGAAAGATGTATTGTAACGTTATGAAATTTGTTTCATAAATATTCACTAAACATTTTTTTTAGACAACACTAGACATTGTTGCACTCCACTTACATAGACTCGTAAAATAATAAATAAACAATCCTAATTTGTTACAAGTTAATAAAGTTTGACCCTCAATTATTGCATAAGGTTCTATGTCATCAAACCAGACAAAAGTTTTAAAAGCATTTATAAATATGTATTGTGATATGATATTTGAATATTTCATCCAAAATTTCCAATCTCATAAAACATATCATGCACTAATCCCTAAAATGTGTACACATTGACGTAATATAGAAGTTTTAAACAAGTCTTTGATTATATTAATTATTTACATATACTAAATAATACAAGCCACCTTACAATATTTTCATAAACTAAACTTAAATGACATTTAAGTGATCTAAGGTGCACACAAAGAGCCATAAGAGAGCGGTGGTTGTGACCAACTTTTCAAAATATATGTTTCTTAATAATTTTTGATAATTTTGATAGTATTTAATTTAGATATCAATTGATTTATTTGGATGGTTGTTAAGACTTAGAGATCAGGAGAATAATGACTTCTTTTTTAATTAGTTTGGACAATGAGTGGTTGTAGCAAATATTAAAATAGATATCATAAGATTTATGTTAATTTCTTTTTATGTCACCACAATTTAATTGTGGACTATCATCTTACTTATCTTGGTTTATATGTTGTAGAAAAAAAAAAACATAACATGATCATAATATGTTTTAATTTGAATCATGCATGTGAACAATTAATCATTCATATATATGTTCTTCAACCTTCATTTCCAACTAGAAATATATTACTTTTCATTTTACACAACAACTTGTTGCTTCCTCATGTTTGTCTTAATCTTAGTATAGTTAAAATTGAAAACAATGATGAATATTTATGATAAATATGGTTCCTATTCTCAACTTTTCTCTAGTGGCAAACAAACTCAACATAGCAATTGTGTTTAAAAGAGCATAAAATCCTGAATCATTGCATGTAGTATTTTATAATTGATACCATTATACCAACACTTATTGATCTTAGAGAAACAAGTGGGTCACCCAATATCTTATATTTTTGAAAAAATATTATGTCCATTGATAAGACCTTTCCTATGAAAAAAGTGAGTGTCAAGTAGGAAACAAAAAAGACCACATATAATACAATTTTCAGGCAAAAGTGCATACCCATTTTCTAATTAAAAATTTGAGAAAACAAATAGAGTATTCGAACATGTCATTTTTTAAATATTTAGACTAACTTATCACTCATTAAAAATTTGAATACAATAAACCGATTGTTTTCACAAATTCATGCTATAAATAAAAAGTTCAATGTAATATTATCTTCACATTAGTTTGAATTAAACTGAGCCAATTTATTTTACCAGATTCTTTATCGCCAAACAAATTTTATTGTTTTATAAATAAATCTCACATTGTTAAAATTAATGGACCACTTAAGCTTGAGCTGCACAACAAATGTAGAGAGCAGAGAAATTAAGCAAATAACTAGTATTTCAGTCCAACATTGCTTGGGTTTTCGTATTTTTTAAATATTATAAATAATTTATATTGTTTTACGATTGATTGAATCAATTTTTTGTCAATTCGTCTTTTTTCTACTAAATTCTGATGAACTACAAATATTCATCAATACGGCTTGAAATTGTGACAATCAAGTGATTATATTCTACATCTCTTTGTCGATTTTATATGAGAAGCTCATAGAGGAATTGAATGAATATATAGATAATAATGAAAATAAAATAAATTTTCAAAAA
>JAYMTF010003305.1:0-15541 GCA_036897485.1 Pelargonium nanum | reverse complement strand
TATAATATATATATATATATATATATATATATATATATATAAACATTATTAGTGGAATTGGGGAAAAGGAGATGAGAATGCATAGGCAGATTTGTGATAACACTAGAATAAGATTAGAAATGAAACTATCCGAGCTAAAGTTGGGTAACTTCAATGAAGATGAGACAAGGAATTTTTTATTAAGGTGGCTTTGACTTGTGTAGTGTAGGATGTCATGACCTGGTGAGAAAATGTGCAAAATTCAGTTAGGAAACACTAAAAGGGGCTGAGGTTAGCATAAGTTAACATGGGAGGAAATAGTATGTAAAATCATAATTGCTCGTTACTGACCGGAGCAGATAGTATTTGATAGGAGAGAATGGGGAGATTACATTTGATGGGATAGCTGATTCCAATTTTGTTTAGGAAAAGGCTGGGTTGTGATACGAACATTATTATGGTTTTTTGACATTTGTTGTTTAGCGATATAATCATGATTGTCGAATAGAGATTTATATCATGAATCATTAGATCTATTTTTTTAACCATGAGTTGTATCGAACCGTGAATCCTATGATTCATAACTTTAATAAAGGAGTTGTATATAGTTTGGAAGATATCTTTGCTTCATATATATATACATATTAATTTTTAGTTTAATAATGTAGTGTATCATGTAATGTGCATGGATAAATAATTGAAAGTTCACTTTTGAAAACTGACACTATGATGTGAGGACTGTTAGTTAGTTATAGTTGTTATTTGTATGGGTTTTTATGTTGCTAGAGATAGCTTCTCTGGGCAGACTGAATTGCAGTTTTGTTAAGCCTCAACAGTACATTAGTAATTAGTTATCTAATTATTCAACCAAACATTAGAGAATATAGTTCTTAGAGTGATATTCTTCCTGTTGGATATAATAATTGAGGGTTATTGGTGTGTATGATCTGCAGCATAAAATTTAGTGGCAAGTATTTGAGTAATGATCCTTGCACCGTGTTTAATTGCTACTGTAAAAGGACATAGGTACAATTCTCTGATCATTGTGTATTATTTCTATGGACAGATATACGCCTAGCAGTGCTACCATTGCAAACAATTTGAAAGCTAAATCACAGCCTTCTCTAAAATGGCGGAGAGTGGTGTTTAAGATCAGTGGTGCTGCATTATCAGGGAACTGCCAGAACATTGATCCCAAGGTGCAAGTTTTGCCCATTATATGGACTGATTCGTAGTTGGAATTTGTAATAAATTATGAAATTCTTATGTATAAATATATCTCTGTGTGTATTTGCTAATTATTCATATATTTACTATAACTTATTGTTATTTAACTGGATTAGAACCTTAACTGCTTTATTATATGACTTAGGTGGCAATGCAAATAGCAAGGGAAGTAGCAACAGCTTGCCGCGTCGGGGTAGAGGTACTGCATGAGCTACCCAATTGCTTTACCAGTTTTCTTTTCTAAATTGCCTTTTGCTTAATCTATGTGACTTCACAGGTTGCAATTATTGTTGGAGGTCGCAACTTCTTTTGTGGAGACACTTGGGTATCTGCTACTGGCTTAGATAGACCAACAGCATACCAGATAGGGTATTTTCAACTGACATAGTAACTCCTCCCTTGCTGTTCAACTGCTACTGTCATGTTATGGTGTGAATATTATCTTCACCATGTCATAATAACTAGTAAGGAGTAGCAACTTCTGTTCTTGCTGCTGCTGCTGAGCAAAATCTTGGCTTCTTTTTTTCCTTGTTGTGTCTTCCAGTATCCAAACCTGAAGTGCAGTTTTGTCATAGATAACATTATCGGAAATTGGTGATTTCATGGTGTCTGCATCTTGTACACTTTCTGTAGACAACTAAAGAAAGCATTGGGTAAGACTGATCTGCATTGTAAATTGTAAGAATCTTTAAGGTAGTATTGCTGCATCTAGTAACCCAAGAATACCTATTACCATTGGTGCAAATGCAACTTTAAATAGAGATTAAAAAGAAGTTTTCTTGCTGGCTAGACTTTGGCATCTTTTAGTGGCATTCAAGTTATTACACGAGTAATCGTAGAGAAAGGGAGATAGTTTGGGGTTTTGTTGTGATATCTTTTAGTTGGTGCATTGTTGGAGAATCAGACTGTAAATGTTCCAAAGCTAATTTTTATCTTGGAATGTTGTTGCTGTCCTTAGATTCACCCTATTGGACTCAGTTTTTTGCAAACATACATCCTTCAACTATATTTATGTTAACTCCCTGTTTAGTTTCTCACTTTCTTGTGTATTTGATGTTGTTGTTCATCAAGGCTAGAAATTTTAGAAACCCTTCTGATATCAGTACTCTTGTCTTCTTTCTCCATTATAAATGTGATTCACGTTTCTGAATTTGTTATATATTAGAAATATAGTTCCTAAATGGTTCCATTGCCTGAGTATACATGCACTAGAAACTCACTCTTTGTGTGGATGACAAAAATATTAGATTGATTAGTGTTGTTCAGTTAATTATCCAGTTACTTTTCATTTCGATTTTTTTTTGTTATATTGCTTTGGCACAACAGTAAACGTGTTGTGTTGTGACCGTTAGGTCACAGGTTTAAGTCAAGGAAACAACCTCCTGCAAAAGCAGCATGGGTAAGGCTCTGTACATAAATGACGCTCATACCACAAAATGGTACAAGTCTCGTGAACCGAGCCATCCTTTCATTGTTTTGGTGGCGGGAAGGGGGAGAGGGAATTGCAGTTTTTGGTTTCATGGGTTCGAAGATCTCAATCTTAGTGGCTGAGAAGGCTCCAAGGAACTGAGGTCTCTGATGCTGCAATTCCTGGACAGAATCTAAAATAGATTGCCTTTAGGGAAATTTACTTCTGTGCACAGACTATACTTGGATATTTGTTTTGTGTGTCTTTAATCTTTATGCAAGGGAATGACATGTAGTATACAAAGATGTCTGTTTTGTTTCACCTCATATATGCTGACCGTGTATTGATTTCTCTCTTTTTGGTTATCAGAATGATGGCGACGGTTATGAACTCTTTACTACTACAATCAGCTCTAGAAAAGTTGGGTATTCCAACACGAGTCCAGAGCACGTTTGCAATGCCTGAGGTTGCTGAACCCTATAACAGGCGAAGGGCGATCCGACATCTGGAGAAAGGAAGAGTTGTCATATTTGGTGGCATTGGCGCCGGTTCTGGTAACCCACTCTTCTCCACCGATACAGCAGCAGCTTTAAGAGCATCTGAGAGTACGACTCCTTCCCATTTCTCTCCCACATTTTCTGCTTTTTCCTTGTTTTAGGCTAATTGAATATTAACCGTGTATGCATAATTCTGTTCCAGTTAACGCAGAGGCTGTTCTCAAAGGCACAAACATAAATGCTGTCTATGATTGCCACTCTGGAAACAATAACGAGACACCGAATCACATATCCTTCAGGGAGGTAGTGTCTAGTGGAGTTACATCCATGGACTTGATGGCAATCACGTACTGTGAAGAAAATGGCATTCCCGGTTTGTCTTATTCCGTTGTGTACCAATTTCAATTTCGGTAACTCTTGTTACTTCAATCCCCATTTACCAGTTTGCATACGTTTTCTTGTTCTTGTAGTGGTAGTCTTCAATTTGCTGGAACCCGGGCATATTTCACGAGCATTATGTGGAGATCAGGTCGGGACATTGATTGATCAAACAGGAAGGATTAGCTAAAAGGTGCATCACACATGGATGCAGACCTGAAGCCTAAAAGCCTACTTGAGACCCTCAGAAACAACTCCAATGCCTATGGCCCGAATTTGAATGAAAAATAGATTATTATATCTATTTTCGGGTTTTCTTACTCTTACCATACATATACTCTTGATTTACTTTTATTGCTAGAAGATTGAAAACAGAACATAGAAGAAAATAAGAACAATAATTTACATTGTATTGTATCTATATAAGCTAGTTTCTTTTGATAGTTTCTATCAGTTGGTGTGAATTTTTATAGAAATAAAACGGTAACTAGTTTATGTACTTTGAGGAATTCTTGTAAGCAATTTAAATTTCGTGAGTTTAATGTATTGTTGCACATTTTCATAAACATAAAAGTAAGAAACCACAACAGGAGAGATAATTCCAAAAACAGCATTTTTATTTCCTAACAGTCTGCATAAAATGGAAAATTAGCAATTGCGAGGTCATTTGTATTCTATACAACAGCTAATCTTATTTGAGAATCGAATAAAAATGATAAAAGCTAAGCTAAAAGCGTCGGATAAAATGTATATATCTGGATCAGCGTATCTGCACCAACTCCTAAATCAACCGAGTTTAAATCCTCAGAGATATCAAAGATATAATACGGTCCACAGCTAACTCTATATTCTCTGTACAAACATCCCGAGACCCCATCCGAAAGCTAGGGTTCATCATCTTTATGCGTTGCCCTCGTTTCTTTGTGTGGAGAGCTTCAAAAGAATTCAGATACAGAATTTTCGAACAAAACTTTCAATTATAGATTCTACTCTTACCTCGAGAGAACAAAAATGGCCCGAGTACTATGGAGCTAAGCTTAAAATTCCCACCAGTTTCACTCAGCCTGGAAATAACTATCGTAAATTGATAGCCGGTCAAATGCATCAAAATTTGCCTTGAGTCCAACAAATTGGCTACTCAACTGAGCACAACCAGCATCGGGCCACCTGCACCCTCCATCTCGAGAGCGAAATGGACATATACTTTCACACGCTCGACCAACAGGATTGTTGGAAACATTGTCTTCTTGGACTGTAAGTGAAACAGATGTACCAGATTTCTCATCCCGCTGTGCAGAACCATCTACTACTACTTCTCGTTGCGGAGAACACGAGTGTTTCTGTGGAGCTTCTGTTTGATTGCTTTCAACGTCAACAATGCAATCGCCGCTGTCTGAGAAATGAACCTTGCACCCGAGTGACTGAATTGCTCGCCTTATGGACGCACTCTCCTTGCTGGCTTTCTTTGCCAACTTCATTGCTGAGCTGTTGAGATGCTTCTCGTTTCGCAATTCTGCAGTTACTGATTCCATGGCAAGACTTATTTCTTTAGCTTTCTGTTCAGCCACGTCTTTTGCCTGCAAGCATTTCAACAATCAGCTCCGTAAACACTATTTAGTAACCCAAAGCATATGCCTGATCAATTACCTTCTGCAGTTCAGAGAACCTCATAACCATACTCCTACATTGAGCTTCGACCTCCCCGGAATAAGCTTCTTTGGGACAAGCCCACCGAAGATGGAATTGGGGCCAGAGGGTCGGTGCCAGAGCTGCTGCTGGAGGTAATAATGGACCAGCATGTTTTGTTGGGTCATAAAAGAGGTTGTAATGAACATGAGACCTTTTCTCCGAAGTACGAACATCAGCCAAATATGCCCACAAGCATCCGCAAGCTTCAGATAAACCACATTGTTGCCTCTCTCTTTCACTGAAAATTTAGAAGAAACAATCAGAAGAAACAACAAAAGAAGAAGATACTTATAATACTTCATAAACATTCTAAAACCTCTTCACATCGCCTAATGTTTCAATTTGTCAACTCCAAAAAAGGATACTGCTAAATATGGTTCATTCCATGCTTATGTGGTGCTTATAAGTCCTTTTTCTCTCTCCATAAAATTGTCATAATACATCAAGAGTTTCCACAGGTTCAATTACAACTGCAATTGGATATAATACAGCCACCTGCACCATATAGAAGTTAAACCAGTGTGGCTGTTTTAGCAACCATTATCGGAGTTGCCCTCGTCCTCATCATTGGACTTCAAATATACAATTAAAACTTTTTAAAACAGAAACATGATCCACCAAGCTGAAACACTAATCAACCAACAATGGTTAACACTTACAGGTGTATTTAAAGAGAACTCTTTTTCATTTCCAGATTTTACCCGGTATCATACATGCATAACCAGAAAACAGAACTTTTATGGCTTCTTCACAAAGTAAAATCATCTGATCCATGAGATGAGATCCAATCTAAAAATTCCTCCTTTTAGATAACTATATATGAGTTGCAGTACGTACTATAAGACCTCTGACCTTATCAGAGAGGCAGAAGGATGCAAGCCAAACACACACCTTAGACGTGGAATTTTTTAGCTGAAATTACCTGTTGCACAGGAAGTTTCCAAAACGACATGAAAGCATGCAATCCAAGAAATCCACCAAGAAAGCCTAAAACACCAGATAAGACACAGCTCAGTAAAAAGAATCACCATAACAATCAGTTCATTGAGAGAGTCAATACAAGAAAAGAAAAATATACATACCGAGGAGAACTCGAAAGCAAAAGGATACATCCGCAACAATTGTGAAACACAGTCAACCCACTGCAGAAAAAGACGGGCAAATGCTTTATTGGTTACAAGAGAAACTAGGATATAACCTCATGTGCAAGTTTATAAATATTTTCAGGGATTCATATACGGAGAATTGTCAATCCTACCAATTAAGAATAACCAGTAGCAGTAATTTGAGGGGGAAAAGGAGGGATCGGGTCTTGGAGCCATTATATAAGATAATTAAAATAAATCTAGAGAGAGAGAGAGAGGTGTTAGAAATGTATCTGGTAACTATAAGTCAATAAGCAGATACACAATCACCCAGATTTTACGGGAGCTGAACTGTTAACATCAGATTCTGATGATCAGAATAGGGGAGGGTTCAATACTGTGGAGAGAACCCACAAACTTGCCTGCATCTTTATTTCTAGATAGCAAGAGCATCATGCAGTGGGACGCCAATTTTACAGTCAGAGGCTCTACATTTTTACTTTGAAGGAAATATGTACCGTGCCACAGCATGGAAGCTCCACTTCCTCTCCTTCACTCAAGGAAGAGAATATTCTTTGGGTTAGGTCAGCAAGGGCAATCTAGAGAGCCTCTTTTGGGCCTCGCTAAGTTAATTGAAGCCTCTAAGGGGACCACCTAATGCCAAGTACGTGCCAAGCCCATGACACTAAGAACATCCCCTTCAAACCTTGCCAACAACCCCCTTCAAACCTTTCTAAGCCCTCTGGCACCTTAGAAAGCCGTAAGCAAGCATTAATGACAATGCAAACAGCGGGTAGTCAACTTTTAAGTGAATAAGTATGAGGATGTGCTTTAAAAGAAACGCATTCATGTGGAGAGCATAAAAATTATTTTGAGAGCATCATTGAAAAGTTTACTCCATCAATTATAACTAGATATTATACTAACCAACAGACCTGCAAAAATATTGGAGAAAACTGGTTTGAAGTCTGAGCATGAGAACTAGGAGTTTGGGTTGATCCTGATGACTGTCTTCCAGGTGATGAAGAGAAACTCCCAGTTGAGGACTGCCTAGATAATTCGAAACCTCCCGATACAGTTGGCATTCCCAAACGATCTGAAAACGGGTGACCAAATGCAAGCCAATCTTTTTCTACAAGTGCCTGCATCGCATAAAATATTTTCTCTTGATTAGGCACAGGTGAAGTAGAAAAATGCAATTACAAGCAGAGTCTAACGATGTGTAGAACACCTGAAACCCCGCGAATGTCCGATAGTATGGATCAAGTAGCAAATTAGCAAGTGAAATCAACTGGGTTGTTCTATCCCACCCATCACTGCAGTGATAATACAATACAGTTTATGTCAAAAGTAATTGTATGGGATTTTTTTTACTTTTAGTGTGAATTGAAAGAAAGATAAAAGACTCCTCAATATTTGGCCAGCTAAGCAACACTGGAAATGAAAATGTAGAAAAGTATATTTAAAATACTTCAAAATTCATCGCCAAGGAAGACTTGCATATTTTTTGTCCAGTTGCTATGAAGTTGACTTGATGAAATTATAAGTTTGGACAAAGACTTCCAACCTGCAATGTACCAGCACAGAAGCTGATTCCAAGGCAACACGTGCCGCAATCCAAGCAGACCCAGCTAGGACACTCTGCACATGTATTAACCAACCACTGTCTCCAAGGGTTGATACTGAAGCAGACATACTACTCAGATTGCCTCCACCCCAAGTCGACCCACCATGTCTCTGTCAACGATAAAGATACAAATATGGTCATACATGTAGGAACAAGACATTCATTCTTAAATTCAGTGGGAGGCATCTAAAATTGATAAATTTGTAGTCTTGTGAACATGTACTGTGCGCAAAAACCCTCCTCCAAGAAGGCCTCCAGAACATTATAATTTGTAGTCTTGTGAACAAGTTTTGTGAAATTTAGACAGATCCCAGGTTGCAAATAATATAGGATTATACAAGCAGATAAACTTGATAGAATCGAAAGCTGCATTTATCATAAACTGGGCACAATTGCTTTCATAAAAGAATTTCACATATTTTACTATCTATCTCAAGAAATAAATTTGCTTTCCAATAAATAAAATAAATGTAAGGAAGTAAAATTGATATAGGATTACAGTACTAACCAAGAATGATGACATTCCATCTGAAGAAGTGGTGCCATGAGTATCTAAGTAATCTCTAAGCCGGGCAAGACTTTCCCTCATTGCATGTATATTGTCTATTCCAAAGAAAACAATCTGATGAAACAATACAAAGGAAACATGGCATTAGCATATAGTACATATAAAGTTACAGGAAAAAGAGACGCATCACTGGACGGCTTATATTTAAACAGACCTCAGACTGAAAATAATTTGAAGATGACTCTGAGCCACCTCCCATTGCCCCATTAGCCAAGGCATTTTTCCTTGGTCTTGCATCAGCAATATATAGCTTCCTGTAAGAGAAAAAAAATTGTTCATAACACATATCATATAGAATATACCTTTGAAAATTTTCTTTAATGAAGACCACTCATAAACTGAACAAATGGCACCAAAGACACAAAATTATTATAATAATAATAAAAAACAATTGTTCGTCAAAAAAAGACACATTTCAGAAAATAAGTTATCCTTGTAGTATCTCCAACCGTGCATATTATAAAACCAATGCTACAATAAAAAATTGGGCTTAGTAATAGTTGTTGCATTTTCAACTGAGATTGGGAGTAAATGGTAATAATAGCTGCCAGCTCAAGTAGTACTATATATATCCACATCATTATGTGAGTATACAGTTTCACCATTGCATGATTTTGCGAATGTTGTCGCATTTCAGTAATACTTTGCACAAAAACACTAAAATATCAAAGTAATGCATCTGCTTTAAAATGCATATTAAGAATGGTTGGGAAAAACAATAAAAGAAAAAGAAAAAAATTGTCATTTAATTAGATAAAAACAATACTAACATAACATAAAAACCTACCTCCGCCCTCCATTTGTGCCAGTAAGTTGAGTGCAAAGTGCAGCAACAAGTTTTTCATCAGCATTGCTGCAGATAGATGCACAATCATAAGTCAAGAATCAAGCAGATAAAAAATAGGCTCAGCTGCTTCAAATGCTAAGCCCTCTAAAAAGATGATTAAATTAATAGATTCAAACTATTGTTTAGCCCCAATTTTAGTCTATCTCGTTTTGTCTGGCATGATAATTTGTTTTCTTCTTTCTTTCTTTTTTTCTCAATCTTTTTCCCTTATTCATGCATTTGCGCAAACTTTCAACTACCTCCTCATATTCATCATGAGACCAACTAATGGTTGAGATGAACGTGCAAGGACTGCCCCAGAATCTACAAGTCACATTAATCAAGACATCAGTGCATATGATATCAAAAGCTGAAGTCAAATAATATTAAGGAAAGGAAAGAAAAGAAAGTCTAATGCACAATTGCACACCAGGGTGACACCATGAAACAACAGGCAAACGACACCTTGCGCGGAAAGAGGAAGCGTTAAGCACTTCTTCATCACTGACCTTCGTAGAGATTCAAGTTATTAGTAGCATACTTCCAGTTTAAAAGTGAACTACATCAGAAGTTGATACAATTTAAGAACCAGTATAAGAAGAAAGTATCCCAAAGTCTAACCTGATGTGTCTTGGAACAATCAAAGCAAATGGATAAGTCTGGCACAGTGTATAATTGGAATTTACAACACTAATTCTCCATAGATCATTGGAGATTGTGAATGAACCCTCTTCAATCATAGCCATTGATGCACGATACGAATCTTTTCCGAGAAGCCGAAAGTATTCATTCAGTAAGCGCACTTTTGGGTTGGTGTTATTATATTTGGATGGTCCAGAAGAAAAGGCATAAAGATCCCATAGTCGATATGGTTTTGTACACTTCAATAATGCATCAAATACTGCACGCCTCTGTAAGAATCAGAATTTTTAACATCAATTCCTACCATATACATGAAACTCACTGCATTTATTATGAGAACTTGATAATATAATACCTTGACTTAAACAACTGCAGAAAAATGAACTTCAATCATGTTATTCACAAATATGGAGGATACTGTAGATGCTATCAAAGAAAAAGCAACCAGCATAGAGGTGTGTGTGCGTGCGCACGTACATGTTATCTTGCTCCAAGGATTACATAATTTATCTTTCAGGATTACCTTTATAAATTAAAATATCCTGTCTAATAAAATTATTGGGAACTTTTAACATCAACCTTTTCCAACAAATTCAAAAACTAAAAAAAAAAATGATTAAGCATAGATTAGAATAACTCCTGTCTCGTAGTTCCATAATAAACAGAAAAGCAAAAACTGCAATTTCTCAAAGTTTTTAATGGTTTAAAGACACTATTGGGGAGTACCAAAACATTTAGAAAACTTTGTTCGTTAGATAAAAAATGACAATGAATTACACTACATGGGCGGCAGACACTCCCTTCTAGCTCTGAATTTATTGTAAAGAATATTGGATGATCAAGCTTTTATAAAACTTAAGCAAGCTAGATGGCACCTTTTCTTCCACCCCCGTTGACATGTTAGTCACTGAGACTCAAGTGTACTTCTTAATAATGCGAAGAAAAGGAGGATGGATTCATATTCACATACATGAGAAAATAACAAATTAGAATTATAAAATAAAAAGTAGTAGTACATAGCATGTATGTAAATAAACAATGTAGAGAATACAGACAAACAACATTAAGCCTACAATACTTTGATATACATAAAATGATAACAGAGTATAAACTCTTAACATGAATGATGGAGAACACTGACCTGCTTTGTTCTAGGGCGGAAACCAAATACAATAATTCGCATATCTTTCCCTGGTAAATGTACAAGCAACTGTTAGTTCAACAAACAGCTCGGAAAAAAGACGGTCAAGTACATGATATGGATGATTAGACAACTGACTACAGCCATCAGGTTGCCTATTTTTTCTCTGATTTTCTCCTTTTCTCCCCCATCTTTTTCTTAATCTATTCCTTTTCATGGTTATCCAAAGAGTACACATCGTGTTTGTTATTACATTTAACATAAGGAATATATTTAAACATCTAAAGTGATAAATGTGATGATATCTAATATTTATTATTTACCTAGGAACCGTTGCATATGATTTACTCTAGTTCAAATTGAAAAAAGATTGACAATAAAGTAAATCAGGCAATTAAGCAATTTTTGTTTGCTAAATGACCCTCCCCAAACCCCAGTAGGAGTCTCGTCACTCAGCTACCCTTTTTGACATTAAAATCTTGTAAAACACACTCATAATCTTGAGATATATGAATATGACCAGTAATTGGAAAACGTTCATCATTTTTCATACTCACCCTAATCAAAAATCACTTATTCTATACTGCATATTCATATAGCATAATGTTATATTTCACATAAGAATACTCATATCAATTTAACATTCTCTCCTCTTAACTCAGCCTTGGAATGCTACGCAAAAATCATCTACAAAATAGATTATCAAAACAATTATATAGACTAGCACTAGACAATTATAAAAATAAAATAAAAAAGCATACCAATGACCTGAAGAAGTCGCCGTGAAGGAAACTTTTCGGATTGACGAGGGTTTGATTGAGCCTTGACAACCTACATTCCGTCAAAGAAACAAGAATCAGAAGCTACTCTTCCATACTCAACAAACATGCAATTCAAAAGGAGAAATATATTGAAAAATCAGAAGCACAAATATAAGGATTTAATTCTAAATAACTGAGTAAGTATATGTTTACTTAAATGTAAAATAACTTACTACTTTGTTGAATTTCTCAATCGTTGCCAATGGTATTGTGCCAAGTTCAATGATATTCCTGGTTCCCTCACTCTTTAAGAAGAAAAGAAAAAAAATGAATAAATATATGAAGGTTATGCATGTGCATGTCATGTTTGAAGTGGATTCAATATTAAAAAATGAAAACTTCAACTCTTGCCAACTAAGGATATTAATAACATTGCCAAGGCTGCATCTCATTTCTGTTTCTATTCCAAAAATATTCCAGTTTCTGATGCAACTATTGGAAGTCCTTTCCATAATTATAAATTGATTTTATGAGACTTATGTTAAAAAGACACTAAAATGAATGATAAAAGATGAATTAATATGAATAACAACCTTTTGAAGGAAATGCATATTGAAGTCAGTAAATTATTTCAATGGTGGGATATGAAATTAAGATAAAAGGAGTGCTACATGCACAACTTACCAGGAAAAGAATACGGAAATTGGTCACTAACAAAGTTCCTGCCTCATCAGTATTAACAAGAACAACGCCATATCCCTGAAAGAAATGGCTCAAAAACTTAATGTTTCAAACTCGTAGTTTTGAAGAAGCAACAAAGAAAAAATGAACATGAAGAACAAAAGTTACTGGTCACAGTACAAATTATTGTGATATTCTTCATTCAGAACCTAGCAGACACTCAATAGTCACAAAAGTTATCTTCAGTGTCATGGACACTCCATCATTAAAAAAAATCATGATGAGATAAGGATTAAAAAAATCCACAAGAAGCCTTTATAGAACAATCAGATTCTCAAACCACCATAGACCAACAAAAAAAGGAAATATGACCAACAGAAGAAAGATCAGTTTGGTATTGAAAGTTCATTTACCAGTACACACACATGTATGTGTATAACTGTATATATATAAATATAGTGAGAAGTCCTATTAATTGAGATTTATAATAGCAACGCAGTAAATACAATACTTTGCCAATCGCCATCTACAATATCCTTGCATGACTATGAAGTCAAACTTACAGCACAAAAACCACATTATTGTTCTCTCCATAAGAATTGATAAGAACTCAACAAGATAGCAATAAAAGATGGATAGGCCAGTCATAGTATAAAGGCATAAAAAGGATTAAAATATGCATGACACAAACATCCCAGTCCTCCCAAAATATATGGCCAAGCACTTGGTGAGTAAGGAAATGTTAAACCAAGTCCAAATTATTTGAGGACCATGTCATCTTCCTCTAAAAAATCCTTCATCGTAATGGGTAAGCTAACTATGGATTTGTTGTGCTCATGTAATTTTTGTATCATTACAATTATTTATAATTGACTATTGATATTAGGAATGACTTGCATTTATAAAATTCATTGGGTTTTACATAGCTGCTATTAAACTTTACTCCGACCCAAAAACCTAAGACTATTTGACAATGAGTC
The DNA here is from genome assembly GCA_036897485.1 of Pelargonium nanum. NCBI lineage: Eukaryota > Viridiplantae > Streptophyta > Magnoliopsida > Geraniales > Geraniaceae > Pelargonium > Pelargonium nanum. Next base: position 2,052 of record JAYMTF010003305.1, on the reverse strand, counting down.
CAATTACTATATCAAGTGGCCTCAAATTTCACATTCTTTCAATATGGGATATTTCAAAAATCAAATATGTTACAAAAGACCATGGTAGTATTACATATTGGCAAAAGATTACAAACGTGAAATGGCTAATTCTTATTGTCTAAAAATTGCAAGAGAAGAAACACTTCTGCAAGGATATATGTACGAGTTTTGTTGTGTTAATAAAACAAACAATGAACATCCTTATATTTGTACTCTTCACTTTTCATATAATAACTAGAGGTGAAACAACATTCATCACAAAGATAGGCGCCCAGGGAAACTAGTAGGAGGCCACACCCTAAACAACAAGAATATCCAAGCCATTTTTCAAAGAATGACGAGTCAGCTACATGAATCCCTTAGCAAAACTCATTAAGATCCTCCACTCGTATTCTTCTTCTCAACTCCATCTTCTATAAATGCTATCTCTTACAAGCCAACCAATGTCATATCTTCTTTCTTATTCCTTATTATTTCTTCTAACTGAATTCTCTCACATTTCTTAATGGGGTCATGAAAGTGAAAGAAATGCAAGCGCTACTGTGAACCAGATTAAAAAAAAGAGTGCATAACAAGTTTTCCCTTTCTAACTAAATCTCCAGCCATTAGTCAGACCAAACACTTCCCTTCCATATTGATTCTGGTTTTTGGTATTTACTACCCAAATTAGTCTCTAATTAGCTAACAATTTGTGGTGTGGTTGCATGGTTCTTTTGTCCATTTTTGGAGAGTATTACCACTGTTTTGCTAGTTTTGAAGCTAAATCAATGGCCGTCAATTTGCCAAACCAATATAATTCTGGACCCAGAATAGGAACTACTCATACAGGATCTATAATTCTCTTTGTCAAAGTAGATCATTTGTGTATTATTTTCCATGACATTGTTTTTGCTATATGATGGAGGATAAAGTGGAAAATTAAGCATATCTGGTCTGACACATAGTTCAGTACGTGAACCTCAAGAACTTTGAAGCATTTGTAAATTTGTATACACTTTAAGGATTAAAGATGCCAGTGAGTGCCTAAATTACTAATCTTATTGTCTAGTTGCCATGGTTTCTCAAACTATGGTTCACAACAAATTCAACTCCATAATTGAACTAAATCATACCTCAGAATATAGTTACCATACAGGACTCTTCTAAATTGTGACTAGAATGTCTGTACACCAACCACAAATTATATCAATAAAGAACTGTGAATTACAACAAGCTTTCACATAAAGCATTACTCAAAACAGAACAATTGCATCCAATAACAGTTTTGCAAATCACGCAAACATAAACACTCAACTAATCATCAAAATTCACAGCCAAAAACCGCCATTCCTCCCAAGAATTTCACCTACCTCCACAAGGACTCGCTCCGCTTCCAGCAAGAACTCACAATTCGTATGCGAAACTGTCCTCGTAATCGGCTACATCAAAATCAACAAAAATAAAACTCGATCAATACAATACCAATACGAATCACAAAAACCAAAATCGAACACGAAAACAAACCTCGATTTTGGTCCATTCCAGAGCGTCCCAGCTTCCGGCGCCCTCCATCTTCTCCGACTCCGAGGTGTCCCGGAGCGACGTCGTCCGGAGAGGCTTTGACTTGGACATGCGGCGAACCGACTCGGGAGTCCAATTTTTCCGATTTTCTTCGTCTTTTCTTTTTGGTAGATGGGAGAGAAAGAGAAGTGGAGAACTGGAGTTTTTTTTTGTTCAATTTCTAGAGAGAGAAAATAATATATTCTCTTTATATAGGAGACCAGATAGATGCAGTAACGTATCCGCCGTTCAAAGCAAGAGTTTTGATCTGTTGTGATGGCCAAAATGATTGGACTGCCAGATGTGAATAATCGACGGTGATTATGTGATCCTCTGCTGACGGTATTTTGTTTAGTATTATACAACCGACACGTGTCTTAAATAACCAGAAACTGGCAAATTCATTTTATTTTATTTTATTTTATTTTCGCTAAAAAAACTAAGAGGGTGTTTGGGTTAACTTCTCAAAAATAGCTCTTATTCATAAAAAGA
>JAYMTF010003304.1:0-15543 GCA_036897485.1 Pelargonium nanum | reverse complement strand
TGGTAAGTGAATGATAGACATTTAATACAATGCTTGAATTCTTCCACATTTCATTCCGTTGCACCAGTTTATTTGCTAGAGTTGTTTTATAGCTGAGGTGTGTTGGTGAACATTTGGTGTAGTTTGAAGTTGGATTGTAATTTTTAATTTGATATTCCATGTAGTTTAGGAGAAAAAATTAGATAGAAAATGTGATTGTATTAGTTAAAGTTCCCTAAATCTGGGCCAAATCATTAAGCTAACCAATGTATTTTATGTAACATCTTGTTTATTGTTTTTTAATGTTCACTAAATCTAATTCGATTTGAGCTTTGTTCTTTTCACGATTTTGTTGGTTTCATTTGTCACACAAGCCTACTTTGTATCCTGCACTAATTTCTTTTGCTTATTTTCTTCCTGTATTTTGAATGCAAAATATGTTCTCTTGGGCCATTTGATATTGATGCTCTGAAATTTTGTTCTTCTATCAGAGGTTGTGGTTAGCCCTCCATTTGTTTTTCTCTCAACGGTAAAGAGTTCACTGAGACCTGAATTTCATGTGGCGGCTCAAAATTGCTGGGTCAAAAAAGGAGGTGCTTTCACTGGTGAAGTTAGGTATGTCGAAGCTAGCATGATTGTCCTGAACTTTCATATCATTGCATTTATTGGGTTTTGCATATCTGAAATAGGACTTGCTGTGTGATTTTTCAAAGGGGATTTTTTTTTTGCCAAAAACATCTGGAATATAGGCTTGAAGTAAATGATATATCAATGTGAAGGGATGTTCTATTGTCCAAATGAGTAATGGGCTTTCAACAATTAATTTCCTCTCCAGTAGTCTACGTCAGCTCTTTAGCATATTTTATTGCTCTAGTCCCATACTCCCATGACTCAATTTTCCTTGTAATATGCTTCATTTATTAATCTCTCATCTTGGCGTGTTTATCGTTGAGGTAGTGTCATCAGCATTTAGGTTCTGGAGTATGTTTCCTAACCTGTTTTGCCAGAATCTGAAGTTGCATTGTGTACTGTTCATGCAGTGCAGAGATGCTTAAAAACTTGGACATTCCTTGGGTCATTCTTGGCCATTCTGAAAGAAGGGCGATCTTAAATGAAACAGATGAGGTAAGCAATGGCTTAATGATTTCAGTAATGCTGATTGATCTACTAACCGAAACTTCAGAGGTGCTCACATTTTTCTTATTCGTTCATCACTTACCTTGAGCTAATATCCTTCTTGTTCATTTGTTCCAGTTTGTTGGGGATAAGGTTGCATATGCACTATCTCAAGGTCTGAAGGTGATAGCTTGTATTGGAGAGACTCTTGAGCAGCGTGAATCTGGATCTACCATGTCTGTTGTTACAGCACAAACCATGGCAATTGCAGGTAGAAATTCTATCTTAATCATAGTACATTGTGTGTGCATATAAATTAAAATAAACACACATTCTAGTAAGACTCTTTCTGGCCCATGGCTGGGATGTATTAGTTAAGTATCTCGATATGCACCAATCAGTTTCATTAGCCTACAAGCTGACATGATATTTGCTCAATTAAGAAGATTTTCCCCACCCCCACCCACCCAACCATACTCTGGTTTCCACTTGATAGATAAACTTTTACTTAACATTCATTCCTCATTTGTCCTTTCAAAGCCTTTTTTAAGGAAATGTCTTGTGCCTTATAGCATACTTTAGCACTGACTTAGCTTGTATATATAATTTTTTTTTTTCTTCTTCTGTATATGTACATTTGTTGATAAAAACCATTGTACATTTGACTGCATGATACATTATGTATTCGTTTTCCTGTCCATTGGTTAGTGTTAGTCATTAAAAAAATATATATCTATGTTAATGCATGTTCTCATAAGCTGTCTATTCCATATCGTGTGTGCTAACTTAATGAAAATTGCACTGTGTGGGAAAACATTGCTGCAAATGCTGTTTTCAAGTTGTAAGGATTTTGTTTTATTTGTTTATTTATTGCAGCCAAAGTGTCAAACTGGGATAATATTGTATTGGCCTATGAGCCTGTGTGGGCTATTGGAACAGGGAAAGTTGCATCTCCTGCTCAGGCACAAGAAGTAAGTTGTTCCTCACACTATCTTACTGAACTTCTGCCATTTTGAAATCAGTAACTTCTTTTCGTTTCTTTTTTTCTTCTCTTGTTAACTTCAGCTCTATATATAATATTAATGATATGGCTTTTGATAAGAGTATTCTTATTACCAAGTCACTTGCTCTATCTGTACTGTATTTTTTAGTATTTTTTTTTATTTCTTGAGGGCATGAAAGTGTTACTGAAAATATTACTTTTGTGTCATGAACATTGTATTCATATCTCCTCTACCGAGTATCGATTTTATGTGCTTAGAGTGGAAGGCGATTTTGAATATTTTAAGACTTGCATCTGCAACATCTCGATTAAGAGTCTCAATTGTTATCCTGTTAGTTTGGCTTTGTGATGCTTTACTTGGTAGTCAGTCGTCATTTAAAATTCGGTTTCAATGTATTTCGTGCTTGTATATGCTAGAATTCCCTGTTCATTCCACCATGTTAATTTTTATAGGAGTGTCATAACCCATTTTCAAGTCATATTTTGCTTGTATATTCAATGGTTATGTTGCTGTGTTAATTTATATCAATCTTTCAAATCAAGGTTGCATAAATATTCCTCCTTGCATGTGTTAACATTGAGTATTTGGCTATCTAACAGGTACATTGTGAATTAAGGAAATGGCTTCAGGCCAACACCAGCCCTGAAGTTGCAGCAAAGACCCGGATTATCTATGGAGGTATCTCTCCATTTATGAATTTGAGTGTCTACTCATGTCTTGATCTTTCTCATTGGCTTTTGAGATGTTCCTATTTAGACTTCAATTCTTGATTCACATTTTTTTCTAAAACACTGTGAAGAAGGAAGTTCTTAACCCTAGTGCATCATCTAACGCGATGACCCCATCAGCAGAAGTAGTTCGTTTGTGATTTTTTACTTTTTCTAGAGTCTCAGAAAATCTGTGTCCTTCAAGTCCCAAAAGATGAAATTTACTCCCTCTGTTGCAAAATGAGTGTCCACTTTCCCTTTTTTTTTTTTTGTAAAAGTTTTGGGTAACTTGGGATTGGATTTTTCCCGTGATACCCCTATGTGTTAGTGTTGTAACAACAAATTCAAGGCATTATAATTACCTTATCTTAGGGATACTGTTGTTAATTTTAAACTAACAAACAAAAAAATGGAAAGTGGACCCTCATTTTGAGATGGAGGGGGAACTTCGTATTAGCTTTTGTACAACCATAATGCTTAGAGAAAGTAATTATCATTTCTATTGTCTTCGTCTCATAGAAACTTCTTCAACTCAACTTGATATGATCTCGCCTTGGGAAAACCTTGCTTAATATTTAGTGCTTCAGCAAGATAGTTTGTAACTTAAAATCACCATTATTTGGCACACAAGAACCACCCTCATACGTGCACATCAACCTCCTTATCCAATGTTCTGTGTCATAGTTTGCATATGCATTTACCCCGTTTCATACTTTACCAATAGTAAAAGACCTGATTGCCCTTATTAATTGGCTGTTGCAGGTTCTGTGAATGGAGGGAACTGCAAGGAATTGGCAGGACAGCCTGATATTGATGGATTTTTGGTTGGCGGAGCCTCTCTAAAGGTAATGATTTTCCTCGTTCAATCTATGCATTTTGTATATACAAATGAAAGTTAGTTCCGGGTTTGTAGTTGTAATATTTGGTGCTTCTATTTCTTCAGCCGGAGTTCATTGACATCATCAAGGCCGCTGAGGTGAAGAAGGCTTAAGCATCGGATAAGTCATCCTTAGGTGGGACTTGGAAGATTTTTTCCTGCGGAATATATCTCAAGTAGTTGTTTTTTTCGGAGAATAAAGTTGCGCTTTTGTACCGAGGTCAGCACCTCAAATTAGACTGATGTATTAGCCTAATATTTTACTTTCTGTGCCCGCATGAGCGTATATTTTTGTTTTGATTTCATTGTATGAGGCAATGATGTGGTTGACTATTCCTTTGGTTGGCAATCTCTTTCTACTTTTATTATTAAATCAGAGTTTAGAAAATGCTTGTAACTTTTTCATCTGTTGGAGATTTCTGACCAATTGGGACATTCCTTTTGGGATCAAATATTAAAATGTGTGTTTTGTTTTGTGACGGAAGAGCCTAACTCACTTTTTAACTATACTGATCCCAATTTGGAATGCTGATGTTGAAACTTTTCAGGCTGTTGTTTCTTTTTGGATTTAAAAAATAAAATAACTAGAGAAGCTTAGGAGTTAAAACCCAAACAAAATAAAATAAACATAATTTTGAATTTTCTGAAAGGGAAAAAAGGACTTGTGGACTCTATCCAGCCCATGTTTATGTTAAATTGGTCCTTAATTTAATATTTATTTGTATACTGTGACAACTTGATAAAAATGAATAATGCTAAAAAGATCATTTTTAAATATCCTCCAACAAAAACTAAAAAAATAGAATTCAGATTTCATTTGTAGCTGATAATACCAAATGAAATTTTGTCATTTGGTCATTATATAAGCTACAAATTGATCAATTATGTGATGTACTTTGAAATTTGACATTAATTAATTGAAGTGACTCTGACAATAAATATGTCAAATAGTTGCAATTTTGAAATTAAATTAATACCCCAAAAGTTCCTTTCAAAAAAAATTAATACCCCAAAAGTCTTAAGCTAGGCTATGATCCCTCCAAATCCAATATTATCTTATTGTTAGGTGGTAGATTTGGGTCCAAATAAGAAGCCCACTTGAGCTCATACCAATAATTAATTAGCTGGAATTAAAGACAAGTTAATATTGAATTCTAGTCTAGTAGAGTTGAAATTAATTATGTAAATACATAAATGATAAAACATAATTTATGGTTAGTTTTGAGTAATCATTCACTTCACTTTAATGGTAGTGGCATCTACCAACCTATCTCTCTCCGTCCTCACTTCACTTTTCCAGATGAAGCAATATATATTAAAGTACAAATTAAAATATAACAGAAAACAAATGAAGAAGCAAAAGTCAACCCTTTCAGTCTTCTCCTTCCCCAAAAGTCCAGGTCCTTAAACCACTTTCACAGAAGCCATACAAAACAGCAAATACTACTTTATTATACTTTTCTTGGATTTTCATCAGTCTAAAATGAGATTTTTATTCACTTTTATGGGTGACAGCTAACTTTAGAGGAAGAAAAGCCTACCAATTCACACTTGCGGTCTTTCTCTTCACGGACTTGCTCTGTTTTGAATCAACTTGGGCTCTCAAAATTTATGGTTTTCATTACCTGCACCTTTTAGATAGAGCTTGTGTCTGTCTCCAACACCACTGGAGAGAAAAATTGCAGCTCTGGGTTCATGGGGTCTTGCTTGAGTTCTCGCATCAAAGCCGAGAGCCCTCTTCATCAAGGTACATACAATATATGATCACTATGTAGTTTCTGTGTTTTTTGTGTGATTTTTTTTTAATAAATAGCGAGTTTATGTGGTGGAATAGGATATGATATTATTTGGGTTTGTTTTGATGGACCCATAATGGGATTTTAGCTAGTTATCAGATTCTTGGTTTATGGTCATATGCTTCTTGGGATTGTGGAGGAAATGGTAAAGATTGGAACTTTAAGGTTGTTATTGCAGAAAGATTCTATCAGAATCCACAAGTGTCAATTGATCCATAATAGTGAGTTTATGTGGTACAATAGGATGTGATATTATTTGGGTTTGTTTTAATGGACCCATGATGGGATTTTAGTTATCAGATTCCTGGGTTATGGTTATGCTTCTTGGAATTGTGGAGGAAATGTTAAAGATTGGAACTTTAAAGTTGTAATTGCAGAAAGATTCTATCAGTATCCACAAGTGTCAATTGATCCATAAACAGAATATAGTAAAGAGAGCAACTTTTTTTTATTTTCTTTTCCCTAACTGTCTCTAGCAATGAAATATAAGGTAAGTTGATAGTACTTATGATGGTGTTTACTAGTATAGGTATTTGGGTTTTGTAGAAGCTAGATATGTGATCTGGGTTTGGTTAATGCGTGTAGGTTCTCGTTCCAAATATAGCAAAGATGGGAGCGATTTGAGTGGTTCGAGCAGATCAATCTCGATGCCACCAACCCCTCGGACAGAGGGTGAAATCTTGCAGTCTTCTAACTTGAAGAGCTTTGCCTTTAACGAGCTGAGAACAGCCACGAGGAATTTCCGTCCTGATACTGTGTTGGGCGAGGGTGGTTTTGGCTGTGTGTTTAAGGGGTGGATTGATGAGAATTCACTTACAGCTGCCAAACCCGGGACTGGCATGATTATTGCTGTCAAGAGACTCAATCAGGAAGGGTTTCAGGGGCACAAGGAATGGCTGGTAAGTACTGTGTCTTTATCGTAACTTAGCTGCATTTTTCGAAGGATTGTGCTCAGCTTTTTAATTGATTCGAATCACTAAGTTTCATCGAACTGTGTTTGAAGATAAACCCTTTGTGTTCTTGGTTTCTGCAGAACTCGGCTCAGTTTGTTTACTCATCGCAAATTGATAATTTTCAGTGTAACTAATTGTAGAATATATGATAGACTCGTGCCTTTTGGACTGCAGGCTGAAATCAATTATCTGGGGCAGCTGTATCATTCGAATCTTGTGAAACTGATTGGTTATTGCTTAGAGGATGAACACCGGCTTCTGGTATATGAATTCATGCCCCGGGGCAGCTTGGAGAATCATCTATTCAGGAGTGAGTTACTGTAATCTTTTCACTCTTCTAGTTTTTAAAGCGCAAAAGTTTCCTATTTGCTTGCTAATCTATGTGTTTTATTGTCGTTGGAACAGGAGGTTCTAATTTCCAACCACTTTCGTGGAACCTGCGCATGAAAGTTGCTCTTGGTGCTGCTAAGGGTTTAGCGTTTCTCCATGGTCCGGAAGCAAAAGTGATATACCGCGACTTCAAGACTTCGAATATCCTGCTTGATTCGGTATGTCAAATTTGTTTGACCAGTTGCTGAATTACGAGCTCAGCTAGAAGATATGCATTCACATTCTCGTTTTCATGATTACAGAAGTATAATGCGAAACTCTCTGATTTCGGGTTGGCCAAAGACGGGCCAACAGGCGATAAAAGCCACGTCTCCACGAGGATCATGGGCACTTATGGGTATGCAGCTCCCGAGTACATGGCCACAGGTAATGAAATTGTTTTGGAATGTGCTCGTTCGTATCTATTACTCGAAATGGTCATTCTTGCTAGGCTCATCTGATCATTGAAATACCGTTTCTTTTGAAGGTCATTTGACCACCAAAAGTGATGTGTATAGTTTCGGGGTTGTGCTTCTTGAAATGCTATCTGGAAGACGAGCACTGGACAAGAACAGGCCATCTGGAGAGCACAATTTGGTCGAATGGGCCAAGCCTTTCCTCACCAGCAAGCGCAAGATTTTCCAGGTCATGGATGCTCGTATTCAAGGTCAATACTCATTGGCTGGAGCTCTAAAAGTAGGCAACATTGCAACCCAATGCCTGTCAAAAGAACCGAGGTTGAGGCCTCGAATGGAAGAAGTGATCAAAGAACTCGAACAACTCCAGGACTCGGGGGCTCCTGAGAATGAGCCACACCAATATCCCCAACGCCAATCAAGAAACGGGTCCAGGCTTCGCAGGAGAAGCGACAATTTTTATCCCAGGCCATCCGCTTCTCCTCATCGCACGTGAAAGAGAACTATTTGTTGCGCGTATTGTTGTTGATTTTTGTTGTTCGAGCTCTGAAACACAGATGGTCATAGGGAAGGGCATATATAACATGTGTAACTCAGTAATGTACTGAAAAGTGTTGATTATTGTACAGTTCTTGTTTTGCATAAATGCCATGCTTGAGGTTTAGAGCTCTTCTTGTTGCTCAAATTCATGAATGTTTAGTTCTGTGATTCTTGACAATATATAGCAGTTACTCTCTATAGCAGCTTCTCTGTTTCTGGTCTCTCATCTACTGCACTATTTGCAACATTTACAGTGTGCTATATATAGTTGGTTATATCATTAATTACCGATAACATCTCTATTATCTCGAGTTTAGAAGATATGCCCCTGATGAATCAAAAGTAATTGTATAACACCGATTTTTCTATAATTATTTTCAAAATGAGAATAAAGACCGTCATTTTCAGGACGAAATGAATACTCTCTCTGTCGCAAAATAAGTGTCATGATTCGCTAGCATTTTTGTCTTGAAACAAGTGTTTTCTTTAAGAAGTTAGTTATGAATGAATCATCAGTAATATATATATAATAAGTTACGTGTTTCTTAAATTTGTTACAATACATGTGCATGAGAGAATGGTAAATTGCTGATAACTCACATGTACTTGTCACATTTTGCAAAGCAAACCCTTAATTTTTTTTTCTTGTAACTTTAGACTACTCTGAACTATTTTTCACCGATTCCGTCAGTTATCTTTAATGAATTTTTTTTTTTCAAAAATACCAATTTTGTCCTTCTTATCACTTTTTTTTTGTTTGTAACTTTAAACTATCATGTATTTGTCACCTTTTGCAACAGACTACCCTAAACTTAGTACTTTTGTCAATTCTGTCAAAATAAACCGACAAAATAGACAGAAAATAGTTCAAAGTAGTCTAAAGTTTAAATAAATAAAAAAGTTGAGAGTATGGTCACAAAATTTGGCAAGTACAATATAGACATCTATAATTATCCCAAGAAAAATAACCAGTAGTCAGTAGAGTTAGCAAGCTGCAAATATCTAGGGTCACATTGGTCTTTTCAATTGAAGCTGAGGTTTAAGGATTTATCCACGGACACCATCTCTGTATTTTACATCTTCAGTTTTGCTCTTATTAGCTTGGAGCTCATAGAGAGTGATAAAATCCACATCAATGGTGGTGCTTCATCAAGCTTGCTCCGCTCCACCCGCGCGTGCGGTGCGGTGTTGCTCCGTCTCTGCTCCGTCACGCAACCTCTCTGTCGCCTCTCCTAAACGCGTCCCCATTCCGGACTCGCTGGTGCTCCTCGGCAAGTCCGAGCAAGAGCTCCAGGAGCTCGCCGTCACCTTCGGTCAGGTACATAAACCACCTTAATAGAAGAAGACCCTTTTGCTGTGAAGCTGTAAATTTTTATTTTTTAGGGTCCGAGAGCTAATCAAATCCTCCCAAGTCTTGATTTTTACTTTTACCCAATTGGTAATTGAGCTCGTGTTTTGTTGATTGGGAACTTGTGCAGCAAGGCTATAGAGGGAAGCAATTGCATAATCTTATATATAAGAGGAAAGTTAAGGAAATTCAGGATTTGAGTCACGGTGAGTGTCACAACTCACACAATCAGTTTTTGTAATTTTTGTTCATATATATATATTCAATTATTATTCTGGGAAGTATGTTTTTAATCTTTTTGCTTTTGATGTTGTGAAAAAAGTGCCTCTTGCATTCAGGAATGAGCTTCAGGAAGCTGGATGGAATGTTGGGAGGTCACCCATTTTTCGCACTGTCACTGCAGCTGATGGCACCGTGAAGGTAAATGAATAAAGGTCATTCGTATTGTGTGTTTGTATTTGTAATGATATCTGAAACTTTTGGGGTCATTTGAATATCGAATTGCTATGAAGTAAGCTTATCCAAATATGGGTTGTAGCCTTGAATGGAGTGTTTAGTGAAATGATGGGATGTTGATAGTGGTAGTGGACTGAATATATGAATGGTATTAATTGGATATGACTTTGCGGGCAGTGCTGTTGAAATGCTGTTTTGATTAGGTTTTATTTTCGTCGTCTATATGTGTTCATCTTTGTGTGATGATATCTCTGTATGATTACAGTTATCTATTCTCTTCACTCTTATTGCAGATATTGCTTAAATTAGAGGATAACAGATTAGTTGAAACTGTTGGCATACCGGTTGAAGATAAGAAAAAAGGTTCAGTTCGCCTAACTGCATGTGTCTCATCGCAGGTTATTTTATTACCGTAAAATCAGGCATTAGTTTGTCTTATACTACTTTCCTGATATGATTAATAATATATTTTCTAAAATTTTTCTTCTTTTTGAATAATCAGGTTGGCTGCCCATTGCGCTGCTCATTCTGCGCCACTGGGAAAGGGGGTTTCTCAAGGAACCTTCGGAGCCATGAAATTGTTGAACAGGTTTGAGTTTAACATCATTGTGTTGGATGTCAAAGTATAGGATAGAGTATAGTTGAAGAAAACCAGTTGGGTGTTGAGACTTTGAGATGGATTTGTTAGTATTAGCCCCTTCTCACAATATGAGGCCTGTTACTATTCAGAAATTTTGATGGTTTTTGGTTTCTTATGATCATTTATGGGTTCCTAATGCTTTAGGTCTTCTTACTTTCTATAGTATCCATATTTTTTTCATAATGAGTTTCTAGGTGACTGAAATATGTTAGAGTTTTTCGGCATATCATATTGTGATTTTCACTTGGATGCACAGGTGTTAGCAATCGAGGAGATATTCAAACATAGGGTGTCGAATGTTGTGTTTATGGGAATGGGTGAGCCAATGTTAAACCTCAATTCTGTTCTTGAAGCACACAGATGCCTGAATAAGGTGAAATTCTTTTTCGTGCACCTGCTTGGTTTATTTTGTTATATTTTAAATGATTCCTTTTACGAGAGGGTTATATAGAATTAAGTAAATTATGCTCTTTCAAACCATGTAGATTTTCCATCTTCCTTTTGACTTATTAGGATTCTGTATGCTCAATTTTAACTGTTTTGCTCAACAAACTAAATTTATTTATTTGAAACGGTTAACCATTACCATGCGACCTTATTATGTCTTGATTGAGGATGTAGGTTTTAACACTAAAGCTCAATTGTTGACTCTTTTGTCTTAAGGATGTGCAAATTGGACAGAGAATGATCACAATTTCAACAGTGGGAGTTCCAAATACAATTAAAAAGCTGGCTGCTCACAAACTTCAGTCCACATTGGCTGTTAGGTAGGTTGTATTCAATAGCAAATAGTTTGGTTCAAAGATCATTTAAATGGTGTTGGCTGTCTTGTATTTGAGTGACAACAAAGCATTTGATCAATAATTGGCTTCAAATTGAGTAATTGATGGATACCCCTTATGCGTTTATGCCCTATTCGAGATAATGTTTTAATGCTATGTGGCCTCATGACTTTTTCATAATGTTGAAGTATTTGTTGGGGGCAGATAGTTTGGGAGATGGACCAAAACCACCTGAGATTTTGCTTCAGTGAAAAAACTTCGGGTGTTTAAAATTCTTTTCGTAATTTTAAATGCCAAAATTTGATCTTTAATTGTATCCTTTAAGCCTTTATCTCCTTTGATGGCAAGTGTTCAATTCACGAGTTTGGAAAATTGCTCTTGCACGGCTGCACCTACTAAATCTGGATTATGGTGTTCAGAGTTGTCATTTTGCAGGTCTTCATAGTTTATCCTTGTACCCCTCAACCAAACTTTTGAGTTCATTGATTTTAGTTAGGATTTTAACTCTTTTATCTACTTGTGATTCCCTCATGATCTCTAGAACATATTGATGACTTTTACTTACCTATGTAATTATCTTTATCATATGCAGAACATTATTTTCTCTGATTTTGTATCGATCCAGTGTGTCAAAACCTTTACATTTCCCCCGATTCTTTTCCTTCTTTTTATGTTACTTTTCTGTCTGCTAGCCTACACGCGCCGAACCAGAAACTGAGGGAAACAATTGTGCCAAGTGCAAAAATCTACCCTCTGGAGGCAATTATGCAGGATTGCAGGGATTACTTCCTCCAAACCAGTCGACGTGTAACATTTGAGTATGCACTACTAGGTACCAAAAGCTCACTTGACTGTTTATTAGTTATATTCGATATGTTCTCAACTCCTTCTCCATATTGTTGAAAGTTAATAGCACGAGAAGTATCTAACTGATCTATACTAATAATTGTCCTCATTTTGGGCAGCTGGAGTCAATGATTCAGTAGAGCATGCAGTTGAACTTGCAGAGCTACTTAAACAGTGGGGTCATAATTATCATGTCAATCTTATCCCTTACAATCCGATAGAAGGTTCTGAGTTTCAGCGTCCGTACAGAAAAGCAGTATGTTCACGACCATCTTTTAAGTATCCCTATTCTTTGAACCCAAATATCCCTCATCTCATGATTCGATATTGTTCTTTTGATATGTATTATTATCGGACAGGTGGAAGCATTTTCAGCTACTCTAGAGTCCCGCAAGGTAACCTCTAGTGTTCGACAAACAAGGGGCCTGGATGCGAGTGCAGCATGTGGTCAGCTGAGAAATGAGTTCCAGAAGAGTCCTATGCTTGATGACGATCCTGTAAACTTGCAATCTGAACAACCGGAACCAGAACTTGCAGTTGCATGTTGATTCAAAGAAGGTTACATGTATATGTATATAACCGGCACTACCATCCTCAAAAGACTGTTGATGATCAAACTTATCGGCATCTTCAGCGTCACATAACTTGCTTTGGCACACTTGAAAGAGCTTATGCTGAAACTCAATGAGAATGTTTTGATCAATTTGTTTAGGAGATTGTAATTTTGTACGTGACAGTATCAAATTAAGATTAAGTTAGTCAGTGTTGTATATTTACTCTTCTATTTCTATATGAACGTACACTATAAAATAGAACTTATTTTAAAACGAAAGAAATATTTGTTTTTCCTGGTGAAAGGTGATGAGGCTCACGCTCGTTTTTCAAGCCGATCCAAGCCTCTAAAACACCATTAGCAAGTCACAAAATCCATGTGAAGTACATGCAAATTACATGCACCAAAATAATCTCTCCTGTTTTTATATAAAAACAAAATAACTTTAGCAGCAAATGTCAGAGCAGAGCAGCCTGGTCAGCAGTGAAAAAAGCCAAATAAGATGGGCAGTGTCTGACCGTGACAGCCTTATTTGACCGGGCCGTCACTTTACCATACCACTTCTCCCCCATTTCTCTTCCTTGCGTGTCTATATATATTGCTATTTGCTACTACCATCATCATCATCATCATCATCTTCTTCGTCGATAAAAACCAGAGAGATGGGTGTGGGAATAATGGAGGTTCTTCTGGTCAACGCCAAAGGGCTCGGAGACACCGATTTCCTTGGTACCTTTGTTTATGCCTGTTATATTTTTCTTAGAGCTTGATTTAGAGCTGACCTGATTCGTTGTTTCAAAATTTCTGATCGTTAATTTTGTGTTGGTGTAGGTGACATTGATCCTTATGTTCTGATTCAGTACAAGGGTCAAGAGCGAAAGAGCACCGTCGCCAAAGGTAATTACATTATTACTTAAATTTAAAATTTCTTTTACTGTCTACACCCATTTGGATGATATACATTTACATAATATATGAATTAGTTGTACTTGTGATTGTGCATTTGTGCCATACAATATGTATAATCAAGATTTACTTAACATTGCTCATGTTATATATGTATAAATATGTGAAAGTATAGACACATTTGGATTTGGTTGTTAAAATTATTGTTGAACATAGATAAAAGCTATCTTTTTGCTGTGCCTTGATAGTTTTCATAGTTTCATGACTCACTTATTCTGTAGAAAACTAAGCATTTCAGTTTCTGGGTTTGCACGGGAGGGACGGATTTGGAAGATAGCAAAATGGGGTTGTTGTGGGTGTAAAATTTCTCATATTGCTTTGAGAGATTTGAAAAAGAAAGATTAATACTTGTGGTGATAGAATTAAAAGTAGATTATTTTGGAATTGAATATTCTACCCACATACCAATGAAAAAACTTTTGTGAATCAACTTGTGCTGTTTGTCTAAGAAAAAATATATTCCACATAGACCACATCTACCTAGTTAGGTTGACTCCAAGGTCATTTCGGTAATTTAGTAAATAAAACGAAGGACCGATGAAAAAGAGTCAAAAAGTATGGTAATGGAAAAGTAACCTTCAGCATTGTAAATTTAATGTGAAATTAGTTCTTTATTTTTTAAATTGACTGTTGAAAACAATCATATACTTAGTAAAGCACTATTTGTGGTGCACAATGCTTGAAAGCTAGCTAATAAGCTATGACATTACTTGATTAATGGTACAGGGCAGGGTGGGAATCCAGAGTGGCATGAGAAATTTACATTCAGGGTGGAGTATTCGGGAGCAAACAAACACTCCAATCTCACCCTCAAGATCATGGACAAGGATACCTTCACGGCCGATGACTTCATTGGGCAAGCAACGTAAGACCCTTTACTTTTCTACCCAATATTATTTCACATTGCTTATCAGCTTGTGGCTGCGTTAAGCTCATGTGCCTGTTCTATCAGTATCATAACCTAGAACAAATATTAAGTGGTGACATTTGATATTGAACTTGATTCCTGAATAGATAGTAATGGAAATGGAAACCTGTGTTCTGTGTATTTGTTGTCTTCTCTTTGTTACTGTAATTGATCTTGATAGACTCAAATTCTTGAAATGTACGTAGCATCTACTTGGGGGATTTGTTGTCACTAGGAGCAGAGAACGGAACTGCAGAACTACATCCTGTCAAATACAGCGTGGTTGGTAATGATCAGACTTATTGCGGAGAGATTCAAGTTGGCATCACCTTTACCCTACAGGTATGCATCATTTTACTAGTTGGCATTAGTTGGGAAACATGAAATGTGATTACCTCAAAAGGCATATGATGCATCGATAGATAAAATTCTGTAGGACCTTACTCTTTATAAACAGTAAGGAAACTGTTTCAACTGATGTTTGGTTGTTTTGTTTGTTGGATTGTATAGGCAGAGAGGGAGATTGATGGAGAAGAAATTGGAGGATGGAAGCAGAGTGGTTTCTAGTGCCTTTGGTATTGGGTTTGTGTTAGTTCAGTTGTGCTAAGTAATGTTAACTTTGTTGAACTGAGGGGAAATTATTGGCTTGTTTGGATGGTAGCTTCTGGATATAAATGAAATGAAAGTAGAGCCTTAAAAGTTGATGGCAATGTGTTTGATGTTATATTGGTACTGAAATGGGAAAATGTTATTCTTAAAACTGTATTTGCTTCTTTCACATTAATGTTCTTCTATGGTTATCACATATTACCAAACCTATTATTGCCTAAGCAACAATGAAAATTATTGGCATCACAATTCACAATCACAAACATACTAGTTTCTATTAAGCAATTGGATTGAAACTTTAAACACCAATTGTTCAAGATCACGTAATCAAGTGATATGGTAGAAAGGGTGTCGGTTTCAATTCTCGAAGTCTCATTTACTAAACTAATTCGATGTTTAAATAGACCTTGTTTTCATATTAGTACTAATTGAGCATGGATTATCAACGTTGTTCTTAATATAGTTAGAAATGTGACTTTGTTATAACATGAGAACAATGAGACACAAGGACTGAAACTAATCCCAGGTGAGTAATATAATATCTGTGGAAAGTGGCTGGTTAATTTGGGTTTAATTAAGTATTTTATTTTTATTTGTATTTATTCACAAGAATGTCACAGCCGTCCTAGCTCAGCTGGTAGAGCGCACGGCTTTTAACCGTGTGGTCGTGGGTTCGATT
>JAYMTF010003303.1:0-15549 GCA_036897485.1 Pelargonium nanum | reverse complement strand
CGTTGGATAAGATGACATGATGGATTTCGAAATCCAATCCACTCCCATATCACTGTGATCAAACGCATCCTTAGTTTCTTTAAGCTGGGATTATGTTAGGTTTAGAGTGTCAATTTTAGTGCTTGTTTTGAAATAGACACAACCTTAATGTTTATTAGAATAAAGTAAATATTGAACCAATCAATAATTGAGTTCAATACATCGTCTCTCCTCAATTTAAGTAAATATTAAAGATATCGTTCAACAGGTTAATGGCAGATTTGTGTGTGGAGGTCGGCAATTAAATTCTAACTACTTGAAAAACTGTAGTTGATTCAAAAACGCATGTTTGTAACGTATTGAAATTGGATATGATATTTTGACTGTTATTATAACGTGATAAATTTAACGTAGTAGGAGTGAGATAATGATAATACTATGAATGATGAAACAAAAGAAACCTTAAAGTAGAACATTGGCAACAAATTTGAGGTGTGAGTTTGTTATTAGTACTGTTTTTTTATTTGTAATGATCATTGATATGAAGAAAAATTATTATGGAGGATCTGATGTGGAGTGACAGTTGGGTGAGGCAGTTAGTGGAATTAATGGGTTGTGTTTGTGTGATTAAAAATGAGTTTAGTAGTGGATGGATGTTGGTATTGACAAGGAAAGGACGAACAAAGTATTGATTGGCTTGGAAGTTTCTTTGTATCCGATATGGGCCATCATTGCTTGGGTTTTAAGTTTTACTTTTGGAAACGGCTTCATGGCCCAATAACTATAATATAACTGGGCCAACAATAGCCCTTCTCAACTATCAACTGCCCTTTTTCTAAGTGTGGTTATGTGGGTCCGGTCAGTTGCTGACGTGGATACCACACTAGAGACGAGAATTTGGGATTTTGGGTTGGTTAGGTCTAGAGTTTAAAGTTCACATAGAAAAACCCGTTAGAACCGACAATTTAAACTTGAATTCATAAATATCCAAAATTTGATCTCACTAGCTTTTGAGTTTGGGTTGAACAAATTTGCACGAGTACGCACATTTTACACCAAAAAAAGTAATACTGATATGCGGTGTAATACCTGAGTTAACCGAAGCTTAAAGTCAAATACAATTTAGGGCTTGTCAACCCGAACCTCACCCAAAACTTTGCCACATCTACTTAATTACGACTCGAATGGGATTTGGTTCATTAATATTTAAGTTCACGTATCATGTCAGGTTTCAAACTTTAGAGCAAGATGTGTGTATTCGTGTATATTTTTCCAATCCGGCTCACAATTTACATAGGATAAATCCGTTTGACCTTAAAATTAAGTTGGTCTGTTTTAATTTTCCAACCCCGACTCAAACCAGCTAATACAATTATTTATATATAATTGAATAGTAAACAAAACCAACAAAAATGATGGGCAGTTTCCAACACAACAACAACAGCCACAAAAAAAAAAGGGTGATTAGCAGAGTTCCAGCTTGCCTTATCTCATTCCCATCTCCACCCACCATTAGGCATTAGCTAGCTAGGATTTGGATTTAAGAAGAATCATATAAAAATGGGGCCCAGCCAAAGAAATTGGTTCTGTTATTATCTATAAAGTAGGGTCTTCCAAATGCAAAACTCTCTTTCAGCAAGAAGTGTGTGATTAAGAAGCTCCTAATTACTTTGTTCTCAAACCATTCGTTTTAAGATTGAGAGAAGCCGCTTCTTCCATAATCATCTATTTCTACACAAAGAAGATGACACAATAGAATAGGACATTCGCAGATTATATTTAAGTCTTACTCCAAGTTGCGTAACTAACAACTACTGATTTTGACTCATAAATTTGACATTTATGCACATCCATAATTCATACCAGAAGATTCCTATACCCCGATGGAAACTCATAAACTTGACATCTATGCACATCCATAATTCATACCAGAAGATTCTTGTACTCCAATGAAAACTTGTGGGGTCTTCACCGAGATATTGTTTGAGTTGTCAACTTCAAATGTCAATAAACGTAAAATGTACGTAGAGAAAGTAAATATATGTCTAAAAAGATGTTAAATGAATTATGGATAAAAATGCCTAAAAGAAAAAGGAAAGAAAAAAATGCCTAAAAGTAAACGCATAATTAGGAATTTACTAAATTATACTTAGGTATATTAAATATGAAAATATATAGTATTAATAAGCTTATATTTTATATGCAAATTGACTCATATCAAATTCGCGTAAACCAACAACTGGTTAACTTAATCATCTTAACGGTCAACCTTTTAGGATATGCAAGCATTGAGGATAAAACTGATGTAGAGCAATATCTCATATATACCAGCTATAGGTCGACCTAATAAAGCAAAAACATGTATATTTAAACATGAGGTCGACCTATATCTAGTATGGATCAATCGTATTGTGTTATTTTCTTGTTTTTTGTAACCAAAGATTAACAATACAAAAGTCTAGATTGAGGTTATTTTAGTAATAAACCCGAGCAATACACTAGCTTCAACAACTCCTATGAGAGAGATAGCCGAACATCAATGGCTCCTGCAGGAGGTGTGTAGATCCCCCAAACAAGACTTGCACCTGTGTTTTGAATTAACTGTATACTCATAAAAGTCCCAATGTCTACACCTAGTCCCAATACTTTCATGAACATGCATAGATTAGCTCCTTATAGTGTCAACACTATTAACTAATCTAATGTCACATAGAAGGCCTATGTGTTAGAGCTTCCATTAATTGGTTACCAAAGCTGTTCTAGCAATAGCAATAGAAATATCAGTAAATTGCAAGTATAGCTGTGTATTTTAGCTAGGGATGGGCACCAAAATATCCTTAAATCAATTCAACTATCTATAAGGCATCTACATAATATCAGTTGGTGAATTATTGTGTATTTTAACTTGTTGGACAGGTGTCCTCAACCTCTCACCTTCACTGGCCATGCCTGGTTTGGTATGGTCCCCTTAGGCTATTAGACTAGAGATATTTAAGTTAACAAGTTGAAAAAAGTGAACATTCATGACTTCATGGACAATAACTATGGGTCCTACCCTTCACAGATATTTTAGGGTTATTGACAAATAGAGAGAAACAGCTAAAAAAACACATAGGTTGGTTCAAAAATTAATGAAATAGCTCATATCTTAAGCTATACAACTAGATTGAGGTTTGATTATTATAAAATAAATAAATAGACTGCAACTACTTACACAGTAGCTCAACACAATCAACAAACAAATATAATTAATCTTAATACAGTATGTAATCAGAAAGAGATACACATAATACTAAATCTGTGGGTATTGTGTTCATTAGTAAGCATTCATCAGAAAATGTCAAAGGCGGCTTTCAATTTAGAAAAACAAAACCAATAGACTCGCAGAGAAACAAAACCAGCAGTCATTTCTAATAATTCAGTAACATAAAAACAAAACAAGTTAAATGGAAAGAAGAAAAGAAAACACAAATTAAACTACAACAACTACGACTATAAATGCACATCATTTCATTGCTCTATCAGCACCTTAAAGCCAGGAATTTCTCAAAGCTATAGCCTATAACCAATACTTCAAAGTAGCTTCTGAGGCAGTAATGGAGGTATTGAATATGGAGAAAGAGCGCAAGATAGTGGTAGCAGTGGACGAGAGCGAGGAGAGCATGCATGCACTTTCATGGTCCCTCAGTAATCTAATTACACCTAATGCTCCAACTCCTAGCACTCTTGTACTACTCTACGTACAACCACCCCTTTCGGTCTACTCCTCTTTCGATGCTGCAGCAGGTTAGCTGCTCTAATTCCATGTCCGGCCATGTCATCTTCTTTTCAGTTCATATCATGCCTAATGGGTTCGAGGTTCACAATTTTGCAGGGAATATGTTTTCCGGAGATGGAGTTACTGCCTTAAAGAGGTATGGTACAGATTTGGTGAACAAAGTAATGCAAAGAGCAGAGGCTGTGTACAGGGACTTCGAGGAGAATCAACTACATGTGGAGAAAGTAGTTAGAAGCGGAGATGCCAAGGATGTAATATGCAACACAGTTGAGAAACTGAGAGCTGACACCTTGGTCATGGGAAGCCATGGTTATGGTTTCTTTAAGAGGTAGCAATTTATTCAGACTTTCATTCTTCAATATACAGAGTCTCTAATGTGTACAAATAAGTCAAAGGTACAAAAACATAATAACATTCTCTTCTAAACATGCAGAGCTCTTCTTGGAAGTGTGAGTGATCATTGTGCCAAGCACGCTAAATGTCCAGTGGTGATTGTGAAGCAATAGTCAGTAGACATTTAAGATTCTTACTAGGCTCTTAATATTTTCCTAGTAGAAATAAGGATTTAAGCTTCCTCCTGGTAGCATTAAATTGTCTAGGAATGTTTGTTATTTATAAAATATGATTAATCAAGTAAAAGACTACATATGAATGGCCTCGTTGCATAATTTTCTTGTGGTGACTTCAACTCAAGCATGGCCATCCACTGCACCACACCCTCTAATCACATCATCGTAAATTTTCAAATCTACCAGCCATCTTCCATAAGACCACTTGATATACTCACAAAGAAAGGCATATGAGAACCGATGGTTATTATGTACTCTCCATCATCATGTCAATCTCTTCACAATTTCCGTTAGGAATGTTGGATAGACACCTAATTGCAACTAAAACCAATGGTTGACTAACTTCCCTGGATCATGTCTACTACGCATATCTTATGTCATTGGACTACAAACTAACATATGACTACAACCTCTTATGTGATACAGAACCAACCATGGCAGAATCTGAGTCCGCCATGAAACCGAAATCAACCACCAATCAACTTTGCAAAACCATCAAGACATCCTACAATAATTGTGCTCTGCATCCAACCATCATAAGAACTGCTAGTTTCTTTCACCTTATTGATAAGGTTATAAGATATATAATGTATTAGACTAGCAAGAACTGTTCCTTCATTCATAATTACCCAGGTCATCGACATGACACGTATTTCAGGTTTGGGTGGCAATTTTCTATAGGCTGAGTTTATTTACTCACCAAACCAGAAAGATCCCTATGCATATACAAAGAAACAAAAAATGATAATGACATAGACGTGCCAACTGCCAAGACTAGAAAAGTTTAAGATCCATGATAGAATAATATCTGATGATCACTAAACTAAAGGATCAAACCACGTCGGCTATATAGCCAAAAAATACAATGCCTTTCAAGATTCAATTACCCCAACTTGTCCTGGACATAACATCAAGTACAATTAGCTGAAAGCCCACATATAACTACAACTCAAACAGACTTTAAAGGGCCAGATTCTGAACCATAATGAATAAAGGCTTAGACACAAAACATGAAAGCAATAGTAGCGGTGAGCCTCTAGTATAATTAGCTGAAAGCCCACATGCAGCTACAACTCAAACAGACTTTAAAGGGCCAGATTCTGAACCATAATGACTAAAGGCTTAGACACAAAACATGAAAGCAATAGTAGCGGTGAGCCTCTACACAGTTACTATCCAGTAGACATTAAGTACGGTTGCCCTTACTCATTTCCTATATTTAGGGACATAGGTATAGTAAGTAATCACATATAACAAAACTTGTATATACCATAAAGACAAGAACATTATGTTACATCATGGCCTCTCAAAGAACTAACACGTCCAATATTTTTTTCATAAGCCAGAATCACACTAAACTAGCAATGTATGTACTAGCCAAAAACACTCTTAATCCTTCATCGGAAAGGTATGGTAGATTAACTAACACTAACCCGCAACTATACCATCAAAGCCTCTTTCATAATACATATATAGATTAACATAGTGCTAAAATAAAATTAACACAACCACAGTCAACAATGGCACCTACACATTAAGCATGAATGAAAAATGCATTCAAAAACACAATTCCATTTCTAATAATACTCATAAAACAGGTCTCATACTTCAAAATAGTCATAACATAAATGCTCAACTACAAAGACAGTTTAAGCTAGAACAAAAACATGGTAAGTTTAAGAGGCAATCCACAAAAACATCTCTAACCAGCATAATGTTTATTCTATTCCTCTCCAGCTGCAGAGCCTTCGACCTTGTTGTTGTGCTTCCTTGCGTACCTCTGGTTCCTCAAGAACTTGGGGTCCATCTGCATTGTTACAGTACAATACGTCAATGCTAAGAAGAAACATAAAAATAAGTAAAAATAAAAACACGAAAATGGAGATTGAAACACAAACCCCTTTGGTGGAAGTGTGTCTTTGCTTTCTGGGTTTCTTGATGCCGTTCCTGTGAGCCTTGCGAGACTGGTTATGGGCCGTGTGGTTCTTCGATTTCGCCATTTCTCTGAAGCTAAAAAACCACAAAAATTAGTAATCGATCAGTGTATTGAAGCAGATGGGTGATCAATGAAGAGCGCTCTGGTTCGTACCTGACGCTGATGAATTGCGGCTGAAGGAAAGAGTGAAAATTCACTGCTGCAATTGCTAGGGTTTCGGGCTGGTCATACTGTTAAATAGCGTTGAGTATTTACAATCAGGAGGTCCCTTAAGATCTACACAATTACATGTTGAGACATGGATCCATTAATATTACACGTATCAGTCCCTCTAACTTTTTTTATTGATAAAAGATAACGAAATCAAAATTTATACAAATAAAGACCAATCACACTTTCACAATATACAAGAAACAATGGATCTAACGATAGTATAAGTCACCTTATTCGTATATTGCTTGAAGAGAAAATGAAATTAATGAAATACTTAAACTTATACAATCAAACCGGATTTATTAAGCTCCTCCTCACCTTTATTCAACATCGCAATGACATGGTGTGTGTCGGATTCAAAAATAAGGATGCTCGACGTCAACAACCACTCTCTTCTTTGTCATCCTTGCCAATGATAGTCATCCACTAAATCGAGATGATTTGGGTTGAGTCTTAATGGTCCACTCTCAATTGAGTATCATCATTTTTTTAATTTTGAACTGGTATCCACTAATTATTTCAAGCTCAAATATCCTATAAAATATTTATAATTTTTCGTTGCTTCTAGCTGGAGAAAAGATATCAAAGCTCTAACTCATTTCAACCATGGGCTTATTAACTACTATATCCATCAAACAACCTCCATATTCGTACACTAAGTGTCCCTAACTCTTTTAGAAAATAAATATCAAAGCAAGCTCATGTTGTTTCTAGTTTTTATATTTGACATATTGTTTTTACTTCAAAATTATGTTTTTCATCTTATTGTGTTATTCTTGTTGTTGATTACTTTATATCTTTTACTACACCTCTTCAAGTTCTTTTTCTTTTTTCTTTTTTCCAAATAAAATCCAGTACATTTTTATTTTATTTTTCTTGTTTTTTAGGCCCACTTTCCTTCCAAAAAACATTCCAATCCATCTCATTTATTATTTTCTTAGCTCAATCCATTCTAGTACAAGTCCAAGCCCATTGTTCCATTTCATTCTAGTACAAGCCCAAATCCATTATTACACAATTTTCAAATACTTTTCACTCTCGATTGAGTGTCATCATAAGTATGGTATCTTCAGGAAATTTGATTCCATTCTGGTCAAGATCTAACCTAATTTCCCTTGTGGTTGCGCTTGACCTCATTGTCTTTATCGGGTCATATGTTGGTATTACATGGAATGTCTGTATCCAGCTTTAATTGTAGGCCATATCCTCCCTTTTTCTTTTTGCTAAACCTGGTTAGTTATTGTGATGCCGATGCAAGGCTGAGGTGGGGTAGCCGAAGGTAGCAACCTGGGATTGGATGTCTCAACAATAAATGAGAACATATGGTATAGACTTTATGTAACGTATGATGACAACTGTTTTATCTGTCCCGAAATACGTGTCTAGTTTCATTTGTATTTTTGTCTTAAAATAAGTATATTGTTTCTTCTATAAGAAGTTAGATATGCATAAATTACTAACATTCTTCTTATAAGAAGTTAGTTAGTATCACTTACATTTGTTACTACACATGTGCATGAAGATAGAAGTGGAAATACACAACGTTAACTAACTGTTTCTTAACTTTTCTCAAAATGGAAAGCTTAACACTTATTTTGGGACCGAGGTAGTATAAATTAGTCACCTGCCATAATATACGATTGTGGGGGGGTTAAATTTGTTGAATGGTTCATAAATTTAAATTCATCTTTGGAAATGTATAGTAGTTTGGAGGAACTCTGGTTTCAACATTTGAGCTTTTAAACAGTCATGTTGGCTTGAGTAGTTCAATTTGCTTAGATTGTGACTGGAATGTTACATGTGATTTGCTTATGATGCTGTGACACTTGCACTACTTGCTTACTAGTGAAATGTGTAAATTCCCAACTTAGAATTGTAGATGCCTTTGACAAGGAGAGGTTTGCAAAATCAAAGGAGTTGGATGCTCTACTCTCAGATGAGGCCCTTGCCAACGTTCCATTCCTTGTTTTGGGGAACAAAATAGACATTTCATATGCGGCCTCAGAAGATGAGTTGTGATACCACCTAGGCCTGACCAACTTCACCACCGGAAAGGGAAAGGTTAACATGAATGACTCAAATGTTCGTCCGTTGGAGGTTTTTATGTGCAGCATTGTGCGCAAAATGGGGTATGGTGATGGCTTCAAGTGGCTATCTCAGTATATCAAGTAGGATGCTAGTAGGCATCAAGGAGGTATTGATCCCATTGCTCTGTAAATTTTTCTAATGGAATCAAATCTTTTCTATGGCATTGTAGACTTGCCATATTTTGATTAGTGTTTTGATTTTGTCAATTGTGTATAAGAATTGCTTTTAGTGATTACTATTATTTTGTTCCATAGAATAAAATATTGCAGATAGAGATGGAGGATAGTATATTGTTTGAGATAATCAGTTGTGCCTGTGTGGACCTCTCAACACTAATGCATAATAAGCATACAATCTCACGAATTGCTGAGCTGCAAATTAATTAATTAGTTTATTTCATTTTCTCATAATTTCACCAATAAATCCTTTATATAAAAAATATATGTTTATATTCAGCAAAGACGTACACTATTACAAATCCAACGTATTTTGAGGTGTCTCGAACCTTAAATTTCAAGGTTGGTCTTAAGCTCTCTATATTGTTTGGTCAATGATGATTGCTCATTAATAAAACTTGAAATCGTTATTATTATTTTTTTTTTGAAAATTTGATACATGACTTATAACTAAGAGTATTTGGTCAGATTATTCACAATCAATTTAATATTCTGTAGATTGTTTCTGTTCGTTTTGATCTTCCGTCTATCTTTTACAAAAAATTCAGTCTCAATCTAATCTCATATGTACCAATTTTGTTACTATCATAGAATATGTGGTGTTAAATGAAGACCACACTTTTTTTTTATAAGCGACGGGACAGCAGGCCTATAAAAGCATAAATTCACCTCATACCGTCGATAAAGAGGCTCAAACCCGAGACTTCAAAGAAAATCTAAACCACATCAACCGCTTGGTCCAAACGCGGGTTGTTAGCAAAGTGGAATGGAATAAAAGTGTGGTTTTCTAGGGTGTACCACCTCCCCTCCAAATCAAAGATTCAAAATCAAAACCACAACACAAACAAACAAAGCATAGAACAATTAGAAAATTGTGGCAAACAAGCGGAGACACATCTCCATCAATATCAGCTGTCCAAATTCCATTACAGCCAAGCAAAAGCACACCCGCGTTTTTAGCACTATACGCACTCTCTCTACACTGTGTTTGCATATTCTGTGTGGTGGCTTTTACTTGTCAATATCCACAACCACAACCACAACCACACACACCCAACACATCCTCCACCCCACAATTTCAAATCTGTCTCGTCTTGTCAACACTCTATTTTCACTTTTTGACCTCAATTTCATATAAATATACCCAAACACATCCCCACAAATTCCTCAACAATCACCACTACAACACCACACTCTCATTGTTAGATCTACAAAATTTGATTTCAGTTTCAGAGAAAAGTTATGGGAAACCAAACCTCAGCCTCAGCCTCAGCGTCGTGTTTGTTGTTTCCTTCGTCTTCTTCGGCCACGACAAAGCTCTTCGACTCTCAGGGGAATCTCCGGCGAGTGAAGCTCCCGGTTACGGCCGCTGAGCTCATGCTCGAAGATCCCGGCCACGCCGTCTCCTCCGCCGACGACCTCCGGGCCAAGCGCCGCGTCGTGGCCTTGCGAGCCGATGACGACCTGATGCCCGGAAAAGTGTACCTCCTGTTGCCGATTAAGAGGATCAATTCTAAGGTCTCCGATACGGAGATGGCTATTATAGCTAATTCCAAGGCTAATAAGTCGATCATCGGTCGCCGGAACATTTCGAAGGTTTTGCCGGTGGCGGTGGAAACCGAGGTACCGGCGTCGATTTCTGAAGGAGAGGAAGAGGAGTCGTCGGCGGTTAAGATCCACAGCCACTACCGGCAGCAGTGGAATCCTGTTTTGGAGCCGATTCTGGAGTGGAATCCTCTAAAATGAATTTGTTTTGTTTTTTTTCAAAATTTTCAATTTTTTTATTCTTTTGATGATGAATTGTATAGAAAATCATTGAAGATGAAAATTTTGTTCCCTAAGATTATAATTTTTGCTAGTGTGGCAGTGCCTACTTGCTAGTTCCTTACGTTTAGTAGAGAGTCAAAATAAAGGGGGTAATTGCGGATGCACCTCATGAACTTTGGCCTTAATGCACATGCATATCTAGAACTATTTTGCTTGACAAATACCACCCATAAACTTGCGCAAACTTGTTCCATCAGTTAAATTTAACTGAAAACTACTATCCCTCATCACATGTCTTGCACATGACTGATTAATTTGTTAAAATACCAAATTTACCCATCCTCATTATTTTATTTAGTTCATAAGACTTGAAGATTCCGGCGCGGGAAACTTCATGTGTTTGAAGATTCTGGCGCTGGAGAATTCAAATGTTTCTCGGAATCTGATTGTTTTGCGGAAATTTGTGGGTTTTTTTTTTTTGCGGAAATTTGGGTTGTATTCTTGTCTCTTGAAAACCATATTTTATTTTCAATTTATGTTGCCGGGTTCTGGACTTTTTGGCCGGATTCTGGATTTTTTGGCTGGATTCTGGGTTTTGTTATTATTCAACGCCATTACCTCTTGAAAATCAAATTAGAAATTTAGAAGATTTCAAATGAACAAAATAATACAATGAACAAATTTTGCATATGAAAATGAAAATCCACCAAACACCCAACTGTTCTCGGGATCTCTCTTTCCTGTAATTTCTTTATGAAATTAAAATTTCATATAAATATGAAAACAATATATACATATAGGAATAAATGAACACAAAATTAAAATTTCATATCCAAGCAAAACAAATTCTTATAAACTCAATATTTCCATCTCAAATTCAAACAAAAATTAAAACAAAAGACCATTCACATCTCAGATTTGTGTACAACTTCTACTCAGCCGCGAAACTCAGCTCTTGTTATAGTTGTTGTTGGTTCTGGCGGCGGTAGGGAAACCCAGATCTCGGCGGTGGTTGCATGCTCGGCACATGGACGAGATCTGAACATGACGAAAAAGAAGTGAGGGTATGGTGCGGTGACGACGGCGAGATCGATCCATTGCTGTGGAGAGAGCCATGGTCGTGAAGATAGAGAGTCCGACGAGGGAGAGAATAGGGTGAGAGAGAGAGTCCGACGAGAGAGAGAGAGTGGCTGCAGATGAGAGAATAGTGGCTAGTGGGTACGGATAGGGTTCCAACCAAAAATTATCTTACCATTTATTTTTTTTAAAATTAATAAATGAATAGATATAAGGACTTTTTAGGCTTTGAAGTAAAAGGATAGGGGCATTTTAGAAATTTTGTATTCCAAACTAACAGAGTCATCACAAAATGGGCCTGCCAAAGTTTATGGGGGGCATTTGTTGACCAAAATAGTTATAGGGATACATGTGCATTAAGGTCAAAGTTCATGGGGTGTATCTGCAATTACCCCAAAATAAACACTAGTTTTTTTTTTCGTTAAGTGAGAGATGTAAAGTGAAGCTGTGTGATATTGGGCCAAATGAAAAGCCCAGTCCATCGAACCTTCAGGCCCACCAAGTAGCTTGTGGGTCTTGTAAATTTTAGAATGGTTCAAGTTGTTGGGCTTTAGTTTATTACTAAATGTATATAATGTAACGTGTTCTTTAAAAAAATCAACATATATATTGTTAAAGTTGGTGAGGTTGCATTAGAAGTTGTCACCTCATCCAACTTTACAATTTGGAGCATTCTCATTGCTTCTAACTCAAATGCCCTTTCATTTTCATTCGGTTACAAAAAATCACCTATTAGCTAATAAAAATAACTAATAACAATCATTGTAACAATCACTATTACACATTAGCTAATAGCAAAAAGATGCACTCTTTATATAGAAGTTATTCACCGCATCATATCTTCATTTTTTCGATGTGGGACTTTACACAATCTTTTATACTAACTTCTCTCTTTAATTTTCTTTGAAGTTTTCAATGTGGGACAAAATCATATTACTTCACAATTTAACACTTTTTTATTTTTATTTTTTTCCTTAAACTATTATGATTGATTACTTTCTTAATTCATATGAATTAAGAAATGGACATGTGAAGTTTGAATTTAAATATTTTATTAGGTGACAACTCATTAGAATATGATATGATTTTTAAGTTCAAAAAATGATATATCGAACTTATAAATAAAATATTCATACTCTATCATTAAAAAATTATTTTTTAAAACTTAATTTTAGTCGAACGGTGTTTTGAATTCAAGATAATTGTTTGTAAGGAATAATTATGAAAATACAAACTTTGTTGAACAAATATTTGTTGAAAATTCATTGAAAGTTGTCTAATTTTACGACAAAACTTTATGTGTTCAATTTGAAATATCTATACACACACTTTTACGTTGTCGAAGTAGTCTCACATTGAAATTTGTGAAATTTCAAATTAGTTTATAAGTTCTCACGTAAAAATAATTCATAATAAGTGGTCATTAGGTTGAAAGTCAATATAATCCTCAGATGTCTATAATATCATATTAGACTAAAAATATTTTTTTATTATAAATTCTTATCAATCCCGTGCAACGCACGGGATGAGAAACTAGTAATAATAATAATGTGATGTGTTATTCGGCTTGAACACAATGCAATTTAATCGTTTTTGTGCTTGTTGTATTTATGATTAGGTTCGGTTAATGTCGAAGAAACGTTACACATCCTAAAAACAACATTGCACTTGATAAATTTATAATCATGTTGTGTTAACGTTAGAGAATGAAATACATTTAATAATCATGTCATTTGTATTGGGTTTCATTTGTATTGAATATGTGTGGCACACATGGCACAATGATACGATTAATATTTAAATAATATGTCAACAATATTATATCACAATGTCGATTAATCAAATAATTACTTTATTTATTGTGTCTATCTAATTTGCTATTTCGCACAACAAGCTGCACAAGTTTAAAACTTGGTGCACCAAAGGCAATACAATGAACTTCAGAGAATAAAACTAACGCCGATTGGAAATCACTAAGCTTATTTATCATTAGGTACAATATATATTTAACATCTAACAAGACACATCATCATGAATTATCAACTCTAATTTACATTTATCTAAAATATATTTTTGTTTAAAAAAGTTTGGTCACGAACATCTTATTACCTTTGAACTAGTCTGGATGCATTAATTTCATAATTTTGACCAAAATCTTATGAACATAACATGATAATGAAATCATTTGTCAGTTACTTCAAAAGATTAGCTAAATTTTCTACCACATAATTAACTAATTTCAAATAACAAATATATAAAAAAAAATTAAATGAACCGTTCGGATATAATTAGATAGGTGTCCCAAATAAAATACAAAGAAACGACAAATGAGGGAACATATAGTTGGGACGTAAAGAATAAGCTGGGTACGTACGTACATGGCGTATCACGTACTTCTACAAATATATGATAAGTTAATTCAGTTTGTTACAGTTGAACCATTCTTTGACTCTTTTTTTCCAAGTTAGGTACTCCCTTCCCTTGGGGTCCACTACTTCATCACCGCTCATCCATTTCATGCAACCACCTTTTCACCATGTGATACAAATTATAAAATCTCTACCTTCAACTTACACATACACAACACTTTCGTTGATGCGAATTCGACTTTCAAATTGAATTTAGATTGATATAAAGTAATTCAAAATCGAGTTTAATCTCATATACATTGAATTGAAACAAATCAAAATAGGTAAAATTTAAAGTTTTAGTGTTAAATGAACGAATTTATCCGATATGATCAAATCACAGTAAGATGCTTGTATTACTCTCCCACAATCCCGTTTTCACGATTTAGGTTCTCTCATTTCGCTAAACGCTACTGCACAAATTGCTTTTGTTTTTTTTTTTCAACTACTATTTGAGATTTCCCGTATTTTTCTTGGACAAATTTGATGTGATAAAAAAATTAGTCGAATTAAATCAGATCGATATCAAATCGGGTTGAACTATATTGTTAGATTTACTTCACAATCCATGAAAAATCCAACGACCCCATCAACGTACCAAGTCCACCAGGAACCAATAACAATCGTCACAAGATGGAGCGGTTTAACAAACACTTCGTCCACATAAAATAAAAAATTACAAACCCATCTCTCTTCCCAATTACTTATAACTCCATTCACGCATTTCGTCGAGCACCTTGTGACCAAACATGGGAAACCACGTCTCTTCCCGGTCCTCTCAAAACGACACCGTCAAAGTCATCCTCTCCGACGGCACCGTCCACGAATTCGACAAGCCGCTCGCGGCGGCGGAGCTCATGCTGGACCACCCACAGCAGGTGGTGGTCGAGTTCCACCCCGAAACCGTAGCTTCGTCAAAGCGACCGAGCCCATTGCCGGCCGACGAGAAACTAGAGCCCAAGAAAGTTTATCTGATGCTTCCGATGCGGCGAGGCAAGCCGGCGGCGCTGACGGCGGAGGAATCTCGCCGGATTCTTTTTAGCTCCAACGCGTTGTTGCGCACGCGCGTCCTGATGTGCTACACTGGGGTTCTTCCCGTGATTGCTAGGGTGTGCCAGGCGGCGGCGGTGGCGGTTGGGACGGGAGATGAGAGGCAGAGGTTTGTGGTTCAGAAGAAGGGAATGGCGGCGGAGAAGGGGTTGCCGGAGTTGTTGCCGGAGAGTGTGGAGATGGGGCGGCCGGAATATTTTCGGCGGCAGGTATCGGGGAAAGGGTGGAAGCCGAGTTTAGATACGATTAAGGAGAAGAAGGTGGAGACAAAGGTGTCGCATTGGTTGTATTGACTTGGGATGTACGTAACTATCTATGTATGTTTGTAGAGTGGGTTTGTTTGTACTCTCTAATGTTAAAATATGAAAATGTTGGAATGACAAATGTTTAGCCGGTTTCATTTTGATTGTTTATTGGTCTAAACCGTAGGTGTCAATTTAAGATAAACATTGTTTGAGTTTTTTTTTTTTTTTTTTTTTTCTTTTGAGCGAAAAGAATCTACTTTCAT
>JAYMTF010003302.1:0-15550 GCA_036897485.1 Pelargonium nanum | reverse complement strand
ATATATATATGGGATCTAATAGTTTAATCACACCTGACTCCTTTTGTAGTTCCAAGTTTCAACAACTTCAGTACCGAAACAATTCTCTCTAGGAAAAAGCTGTATCAACTAATAATGTCAAGAACTGAATGACTCCTTCCTGGCTAATAAAACAAATCCTTGTGTTGCTAAACCTAGGCTTACTTAAACCACCAAAACTTGAGTTTAAGCTAGATTAATAAAAGGGTGCTAAACAAGAACCTATAATCCAAATAATACAGGTAGACTTAATGGAGGAGAAGGTGTTACCTTTACTTCTTAGTTCTGTGCAACAATGATTGTTATTACTTAGTTCTATGCAACAATGACTGTTATTGCTTAGTTATATGCAGCAATTCTCAACGGCCGTTTGTAGGCTAGTTTTGTGTATATTTTTTTAATTAAAAATGATGGTAAAAAAGTAACCTATGATCAACTCATATTACTACGTCAATCAAGTTAACAGAATGACCCAGGAATCATGTGGTAGAGCTACTAACTTGGGAGTAGGTATAGTTCAGGCTGTTAATGCAAAATGCATCACAACTTCTGAAATTCGAAGTTTCTAAGACTTTTATACTCCCACTGTTCTTAAACTTAAAGAACAATCAGGTACATTCACATGTATACGGGTCCATTGACATAAAATGCCAACATATTTGAATCATATAAATAACATTTTCTTACCATCACTGGCAGCCCCAAAATCAGGTCCGTTTTCAGCATACATAATATTGACCAAATCCTTAGCGTATCTGTTCAACATTTAAGCATCAATTTTGTTTCAAGGGGAACAATTCAATTGGTCTAGGAAATAATGACAAATAGACTACTTCTTTAACAAGTATATATATACTCTTACGTAAGGTTAGGATCTGGATGGCCATGTCCAAAATCCTCCAAAGGAACTCCATTTGTAATTGAATCCTACAAGACAGACCTAACATCAGTTGTCAGGAACTTCAACAATAGATAAGTGTATAATTACTCCAGAGGATTCATATGAACAAGCACAACATACCAGACTGGCTCCTAGCTTATCCACAAAGATGGGTTTTGCATAGGCACCAGTAACTGCATGCATGGCATCAAATGTAAACCTAAAGAAAAAAATCCAGTGTGAAATAATCAGTATTATGAAATAACATTCTCTCTCCAACATAGTCAAGATTTAACATCGCCCATGCACACAAGATTTTACTCATTTTTTAAGAAAAAGATCAATATTTTTTTATGTAAGGGCAAAAACACTTGAAACCAAAATTTCTGCAAAAACAGAAACAAAAGAGTAATTTTATCAAAAGACTCTTTTGTTAGTTGAAACTAACTCGTACCAATCTTCTACTAAATCTGAACAAGATAATAGGTAGAAACCAAAGGCTTCAAAGAAAACAACAAAATTCACTCTGCTTGGTGAAGGACTCATAAACCAAACCTGTAATCTGTTCGCGAAAGAAGACCTTTGATGAGCTGGAAATCAAAGACATTCTGCACATGATCCCAAACAGTTAAAGACATCAAGTCCACTTTATTTTCATTCTAAAATTGATACGCTGCATATTCCCTGTTTCCCACCTCCATTAGCTCCAAATAGTCAGACACAGGGTCTACTACTTCAACGCTGAAGTTTCCATATTTTGTAACTCCAAGACGAGAAAGATCAACATCAGGAATATCTGCTACCTTAATTTCAGAGATCTGCATAATAAATTAATAGTAACTGTATTCAAATTCGATGAACCAAAAAAGATATTAACCTGTTGGACTATGTATGATATATAACAAAACTAGAAGGTTGATAATAAAAGTTTCAAAAGGCTAACTGAAATGAAATCTATAGATATGTAGAGAAATCAGAATATCATGCAACCAAGGACCTTGGTCCGAGGTAATACTTTGGAACTTGTATGTGAACATTTTTCACATTAACACGTGTTTAAGCCACACTTTCGGTTGGAAAAATATTTAACAAAAACCTCCCAGCTCCAATATGGATTGTAGAATTCTAACCATATATCGTAGGAAAGAACATATGACACTAGATTATAGTTGAAACAATCAACCATAATCAAGAAAAAGTCGCAAGAATATGGTGCTAGAAAAAACTTACTGAAAGGGTGTTTCCATAGATCTTGTCAGTTATGGATTCAGGTGCAGGTTGTCCACTGTTGTAATTAAACTGCAAAGAAAAGCAGAAATTATGACAACTAAGACAAACAAAAAAAGGATCAGGAAGTGTTATTGGAAGAAATTTCATATTTTGGTGCATTATATGCACTATGCATACATATCAATAAAATGGTTTAGAGTTCAAAGTTTTCAACTTTTATATGACATATTGGTTCAATTAGAGTTGAAGAGTTTAATGAAAGGAAACAGATTAAAATATGCAAATGTATATGAAGGAATGTTGGATATTCTAAGATCAAGATCTTGAAGATTTGGTTGTGAATAAAGATACTGTGTTGAGGGATTGAACATTAGATATTCACACCTTAATACCCCAATCATATTCAGGGCCACCGGGATTATGGCTTGCACTCATTATGAATCCACCATTGGCCTGTGAAATGTGATCATCAAGTATAGGATAAAAGCAAAAGGAAAATGAGATAGAACTTGATATGTAATGTCAAAAGGACAAAGTAAATCACATGCTTACCTTCCTCTTCCGTATTACAGCAGAAACAGCAGGTGTTGACATAATACCTTCCCTGATTAGTAAAATTTCCACCAGCAAAACCAAGGTTAATGTTTTTTGAACCAAAGTTATGTGTTTACATAGTAGGAAAGGGGCGTATCAACATTCACTAAAGGAGTTATGTGTCAGCATAGTAAGACTATTCAAACATAGAGAACTCATACTCATATCTGCTTCACTGAAACAACTATTTAAATCAAATACAAGATGTTTTTCAGAAATATTTTATAAAAGTTGGCCTAATATCAATGACATACTCAGTGACAATTTATTTTAAAACGACAGCCAAACTCATTAAAAATGTGAAAAGTTGAAGCACTCACTTGCCAATGAAAATTTTGCCAACGCCATTCCCTGCTGCAATTTTGATTATAATCTGCATTTCCAACCCAGTAACTTCTTAAATCCGATACAGGATAATTATCTACAAAGTGACCACTTACGTTAACCATTAAGTACAAAAAACTGACCTGAGAAGCTTCTCGGTTAAAATACCGACCATCACCTCCTAATACCAACACACCATTCTTGTAATCCTCGGGTGGCAGTGAATTAAACAATGCCTACTCAAACTCAAATCATAATTTACATCAAATTCCCACGGCAATCAAGATACAATAATGAGTGATGCTAAGAGTGTGTATAACTTCAAACCTGGATCCAATTGGCGAGGTAATTATCTTGCATAAAAACTTTAACCTACAAAACAAAAACAAAAACAATCAAATGAAAATGAAATGAAACAGGACAGGTAAATTGTTTGAAGCAAAGTTACAATCAGAACCTTGGATCCTAAATTTCCATTCCAACATTTAAAACATCAATGGCATAATTCAAAATCAGGCTCAAATCCCCAAAAAAAAAAGAACCGTTGGAGCTAGAGTAGAAACTAACCTTCTTTCGAAGACCACTGGTTCCAGTCTTCTGGCCCTCGATCGGCTTCGTGGGAACCGAATTAATCTGAGAGACAAACAAGCAAACAAAAAAAAGTAAAATCGGTATGTAAATGTAAATGTAAAGCGCTCAAATTCAAATTCAAATTCACATTCAACAGATGGAGAGACCTTGATGCCTCCGGGCTCTGCAATGGTGGTGGAGGCTCTGATAGAGAAAGACTTGGAGGCCTTGAGAGGGAACTTAGGGGCAGCGAGGGGGTGAGAAGAGGCGAGGAGAGAGAAAGAGCGAGGTGGTGGTAAGAGCTTTGCAACTGCGGTGGAAGAAGAGAAGAGAGTGTCGAGTTTCAGAGAAAACGCCATGGATGATGGTGGTGTTGGTTGCAGTACTAGCAATGGGAGTGTAGCATGAAAGTGAATAAATGGGGGTTGAAGAAGGAGAGATTTGAGGAGAAAGATTGGGAAAGATCCAAGAATAGAAAGATGACTCCGATATTATTAAAATTAAGAAACACAAACTCCATGCAAGCCACATGTAATCAATCTCAAATCTCACTATATTTCCACCATATTCCTCATGTGACCTTACCTTCACTTTTTTTTTCCTTTGTAGCAAGGCAATAACGTTGGAGGGGAAATTATATCTATTTTAAATTTTTAAATTTTTATTTTTCACATTAATATATCCTCTTACAACCCAAAAAGAAAAGAAAAGAAAAACAATGGCTACTATTTCATTGTATTTGAAAATTCAAATATGAATCTTTATTAGAAAAAATTATTTACAATTTGGAATATCCACAATAATAATGACTTAACATGATTATTTAAGGAAGATCATTACACGGGAAAACTCCACAACCCGCAAATACCATAGAATGAAGGTAACGGACCAATATATGGAAGCAATCGAGCCCCATAAGTGCAACCCAAAAGATAATGGAATATACCAAGAGAGCTAGAAACAAATAGGTCTTTGTTGAGCATTTTTGTAGTCTTTTCTTATCTCCTACTGTAATGCTTTTGTCACTTTTATTTTCATCCTCTTTTTGGACTTCTTTCCTACTTGATTGTTGTTCTTACAATTATTTTTGATAAGCAAGCAATACTTTTATTAAATAAGTCCAAAAGAACGAACAAAAGTAGAAAGAGAACAACTAGCAATGCTAAGCCAAAGCCAATCATAACTGGCGACACCACAAATCAAAAGAGAAATCTAAAGCTAGAGCACCAATAGATGACAAGAGATCGAGGAGAGAGAAACTGAAGCCCTTAATTCATTGAACTGTATCTTGCAAGGACATGTACTTGTCATAAAAAACAAGCGCATAAGATCGAAAGAAGACGAAACTCACAAACAAACTAAGCCACATGACCAACCCGAGGGCGGAAATAAATAAAAACGAACATCATGATGAGCCCAAATATTCTTACAATCGATAACCGAAAACACTTGCAATTTACTTTCTTGAATGAACACAATGCTTGGCTTGAGAGATTGATCGACCGCAAGCGGTGCCTCTTGTGAGGCGCCGCACAACCACAAATGTTCCACGAGAGGAGGCCCATACCACTATTTTACAATCTAGTCGAGTTTGAATTATTCTGCTTGTTAGTTTGTACTGGTCATTCAATATTATAATGATTCGTTGAAATGGTTGTAACTTCTTGGTCTAATTCATTAATATAAGGGTTCGTCGGCCCACCAAGTGTTGAATTTTTATTTGTACATTTATTTGTTCACTTACGCTTTTTATTTTTAAAATTTGCCTCGTTATTTTATTTGGTGACAATTTTTGACCTACTTAGAGCAAATTAAGATAATACTTGGACTAAAATTTTAGTTAACAGAATTGAATTGTGAATAAGATTCTTCCTATTTCGTTAATTAGAACATTTCAGTCATGATAATGATTTAAAATCTATGACAACCTCATTCTCATTCTTAATTTTAGTTCCATGCACCATAAAAATTGTAATAAGTGATATCATAGTTATCCTAGGAAAGCATAGTGGCATTGTGTTTATATTCTCGCCTCAATGGCAATAATCAAACTATAATATAGATGTTATCATCAAATCTCAACTTACACAGCAAGTAACATTGTGCTCTCATCTCTAGTATGTACTCATGCACAGATTGTGGCAAGCAATTTAAAACGCTTGATTATCTCAAAATCTCAAATATTTCGAGCCTCTTATGAGTTATGGCCGAAAAAACAACATTGAGTGCATGCCTTAATTGCCTCTCCAAGAAATTGCTGCTGGTCTCAGACAATGTTGTTGCCAATTTTATCTGTTTTGCTGCTGCTTCTCTCAAGTCTCAACTATTTTGGCTTCTCCCATGGAAGCTTTCTTTATAATTAATAACACTTGTTTTAGGCTGTGAAAAAAAAAAAAAAAAAAAAAAAGCCAGCCTTGTAGATCTAACCATCACCATGTGAAACACGAATCAGAGATGAGAAAGACGAAACCTTGGAGTGGAGAAAACATTATTTAATTTGTTTGTTTGTTAAAGAAAATAGTAAAAGGACACCTTGAATTAGGGCTTTTTCACATCATAGAATAAGCCCGCCTTGCCATTGGTCGACACGTTTCACTGTCACTTCGTCCTTCACTACCATCACCAGTTCACCACTACCACTGTTAGCTTTTTTTACAGTTATATATATATATAATCCTACCAAACTAGCTAGCTTCAGTCAGTGAAAAAGGTAAAAGAAAATCTGAAAAGAACAAAAGAAGAAGAAGATGATGAAGATAGGAGTAGCTAGCTAGCAAGTAGCAACATTTCTATCATGTCTCTACTAAGATAAGTGCAAGTGGTTGCAGAACAACACAAACCCATATTTCCATTAGTACAAGTTACAGCTCCATCTCTGGTTTTTTCTTGTGTGAAAAGTGAAATCCTAGAGAGTTATTGTTTTTTTGGTGGTAGCTTGAGAGATGGGAAGAGGGAAAGTGGTGATGGAGAGGATAGAGAGCAAGATCAATCGTCAAGTGACCTTCTCGAAACGCAGGAATGGTCTCATCAAGAAAGCTTATGAGCTCTCTGTCCTGTGCGATGCAGAGGTTGCTCTCATCATCTTCTCGTGCCGTGGCAAGCTCTCTCAGTATGCGACCACCCAGTACGTAATTAATCCTTAATTTACATTATCATGTGTGTAAATGTTTTGTTTGATTTAATGTGTGCTTGAAATATATATAGTTGGTGTTTTTTCTTTTCTTTTTTTCTTTCTTCTTTAATCACTTGTTTGCAGAGAAGAAATTAGAAGGATTTTAAATGAAGCCCCAGCTTTATATATGCAGCTTGCTTGGAAATGAATGGTTAATATATATATATAGTTGGTGTTTTTTTTTCTTCTTTAATCACTTGTTTGCAGAGATGAAATTAGAAGGATTTTGAATGAAGCCCTAGCTTTATATATGCAGCTTTCTTGGAAATGAATGATTTGGCACAAAATCCAGTTTGGTCTGTTATATATGATTTCATTAAAATATATATATTTTTTTTTGAAATGTATTAAAATATATATATTTTTAAAATACTATTGGTGAGAGAGAATTATAACTAGTCCTGTCTAGTAAAACCTCATACTTCCTATCTTACTTTTATAGTTTTAAGGATTGAATAGTATATTATGTTCTTTTTGTTGGTCAATTAAATTTGGATTAATGTTATTAATGATACACAAATTTTAGTCAGGTCCAAAATATTAAGTTTTGTTATGTGTGAGTGAATGAGGAACAGAGAGCTGTGACAGATTTTTTGAAACTTGATTATGAAATCATTTTTAATAACAGAAGGAGAGCATAACTGATTCTAAGTTAAGATTGGTCACTTTTAGTTTCTTTATGCTAAAAAAACGAGTCCTTTCATTTCTATAATTATATCATATTTATTCAGCTAGCTACACACAGCTCTATGAGTTTTTATCAAGTTCAGAGAATCACATGTTGCTTCTTTGAATCAATATACTTATATACTGTCTTGAGTCTTGACTAGATGGTTAATTGTTATTACCGTACGTGTTATCATCTTGGAGTCAACAAATCAAGGACAAGAAATGGCAGTGGATAACCTAGCTGCATGCATTGAAGTCTGTGGGTTTGCTCATTTTCATCTGCATTTAAGAAAGAAAAAAAAATCAACAATCCTTCTACCTAGTTGAGCTACTTAGTTTTAGTACTCAACAGATCAGTTTGATCAGGAAAAAACCAACAGAAGAGGTGGTTAATATAGATACCATGTCTTTGGAGACATTTCAAGGTTTCAAACACAGCAACTGAGGGCTTTAAAAATCCCAGGATTCATTTATCTTCATTATTAGATGTTACTTGACTTCATGTATATACATGTATGTATATGTTAACCTAACCCTCTTTTTTTGGACTAATCTCTCAAATTACACAGATTTTGCTTTTAAAAGATCATTTTTTTAATCTTTACTTTCACTTTCTTGGGAAGGTTCCTTGTGTGTTTTAATTTTCTCCTCTTTAATCTTTATTACAGTGCACTGTTCACTCATGGTAATCAGAAAAGCACCAGAGGCATTGATAGTGAAAATAAAACAGTAAAAGATTGATTAGAGGCTCATACCTAGAAATTACAATACTACTCTAGCCGACACTATAATGCAAGGAAACAGAAATGAAGGAGAATATTTTAAGATTTCTTATTTTCATTTTAGAGTTTCAGATATCAAGAAAACTACCTTAAAAGTGGAGAATAAACAAAGGGTTTGCCTAGAAAACATTTTTCAAAAAGGCTAGTAAATTTATTTAGTTGCAATATCTTCAAAAGAGAAAAATAAATAAATAAAGGAATAGAAAAATATGTAAAATGTCTCTAAGTAAAGATGTTAAATTACATTATTAAAAAAAAGATGTTAAATTAATATCCTCTGTTTTCTGTTGAACATTGAAGACTGGAAATAAAATGAAAACTAAAACTAAAAACTATTTTTCATAACTAAGCCAGTCACAATAATTCAGTTTCCAAAATAACTTCAAAATGATTATTATTTTTTTCAAATACAAAACATAATTTTTTAATTGCTAATTACTATATTAAATATGAACAACTAATTATTGGGTGTATTTTATTTGACAGGATGGCCAAAATTCTTGAGCGATACCACCAATGTTGTCATTCTTTGCAAGATTGCAATATTGTTGGGCAAGAAGAGCAGGTTTAGTTTGAATATATCTATATCAACTTTCTCATCATCACCATACTAAAACGTTATAAGGTTCCTGCAAAATATGTATCATATTCAACATCTCCATCAAAATCAATCTATTGTTTTTTTAGAAACTTCTAATCTAATATCTAATATATATATATATATTAAAGAGAAGTCATATCCCCATTGTGTGACAATTGTCACTCTTAATTCTTAATTGAGTATCAAATTGATTGACACGTGACAATTTTCATTCTCCAATTTTATGTCATGTGTCATTTATAACTACATGATATAATTTGTTAATTAACTTTGATTAATTATATTCTTCAATCCATTTTAAAATATATATCTTCCTTCAAAAAAAATATCTATCTAAAATATAGATGTAAATCCTCTATTTAAAATTTATCATTATACATTTAGGTTTCAAAATTAATTTAGATAAACATTTTAAATTTGAATAAAAACAAATTATTATATACAATACAAATAATTATCTTAATTAAAAATTAAAAATGTTTAACATCTCCATAAAGATTAAGAAAAATTGGTTGACAATCGTGAAGACGATGAAGTTACTCAAAATATTGTGTAGAATGTAGTGTTTAATAATATTTCATAAATATTTATTTATTATATGAAACATTGGATTTTGACCATATTATTATTGATTAGTTCAAAATCGTCAACTTTTTAGATAGTAAAAAAAATAATAATAGGTATACAAATAATTTTGCCAGTTTCACATTTTGTTGTGCAGGACTATTTGAATTTTATTAATCTCAATATTGTCTTTTTGAATGTCATTTTTATCTCAAAAGTTGTATGAAATTAAATTATTTGCTGAATGATATAATAAAAATAGTAAATAGTTGTGTAAAATACAAACCCGAGCAAAGCCGAGTAAAAAAACCAGTTGGTTTTAGTAATCTAAAATACCATAAGTTAAATTTCTGAAAATTGAGAATATTATATTTGTTTATTTCAAGAAAATATATTGCATTTGCAATGGATAAATTGAAAATTACAATTTTGAGAAATATAAAAATGATATGTATCATGTTTGTAATTATCATGTTTGATACACATAATATAATAAAAAAATGTAGATTTGGAATGGGTTGAAGTACAATCGAACTCAAAGTTATCTATTAACAATTTATATATCAATATAAAGAAATTATAATTTTCCAATTAATTACATATGTGTGTATATTGATACTGATTTGTATGAGTTCCATAAAATCCTGTAAAAACGTGAGAGTTTAAGTTCATACATAGTATAAGTTTATGAATAAGTAGATAAAACTGTAAAATATATAATAAATCAACAACTAAAAACAAAACTATTGGCATAAATACCACTTAGACATCAAATTTTTTTTTAATTGAGCTACACAACAGGGGTAGCTCTCCCCTTT
The DNA here is from genome assembly GCA_036897485.1 of Pelargonium nanum. Taxonomy (NCBI): domain Eukaryota; kingdom Viridiplantae; phylum Streptophyta; class Magnoliopsida; order Geraniales; family Geraniaceae; genus Pelargonium; species Pelargonium nanum. The sequence continues at coordinate 5,328 of JAYMTF010003302.1, read as the reverse complement.
TAACTCAAACCTCACCCCAACCGACGCAATGGGATTTGAAACCACGACCTCCTACATGGAGATGTGTGTCTTGACCATTGCGTCATCCCCTAGGGGGCCATTAGACATCAAATTAAAGATCGGGAAACTTGTTATGAATAAAAATAACACTTATGGTATATATAGTATTTGATTTTTGACCTCTAGAAAATATTTTATATCTAAGGAAATATGATTTCACCTAAACATAGGAAAGTAAACTTGTCATTGATTTTATCACTTTTATTTGCATAATCCGACTATATATACCAAAGGACACATTTACGATAAAATATCTCTATTGCATTTTCCGTCTTAAAATGTCTGTCTATATTTTCTAAAAGAATTGTTGCAAAATGAGTGTTAACTTTTATTTTTATAAGTTAAATAGTTATCTATAAATTACCATCAATATACTCATGTGATAAGTTATCAAATAACTTTGAGTTTGTCTTAACAAAACTAACCTATTTGAGAAGGGAAAGAAAAAACAGTATATATAGTGACTTCAGAGATCTAGAATTTAAAACCTAACCTTTATAGACCAACAATCAGTTGGTATTTTCCAGGGGTACTTTATAGTAAAATATTGAGTTAAAATATGACCTGCACAATTCAGATTCAGAATATATAGTAGCTGTTTATTACTATTATTTTAATGTTTGTTTCTTTCAATTGACTTGTACAGACAATGTACCAACAGCTCTCAAGCTTAAAGGCAAAATATGAATCTCTTCAGCGCTCACACAGGTATTATTCTATTCGATCTTTTCTAATAATTATCTTATAATGTGTGGTTCATGATTGTTTTCTTAATAATCTGTTTGGTTGCCACTAACTAACCATTAATATTATGATTTTAGGCATTTGCTTGGGGAGGATATAGAATCACTTGGTGTCAAAGAGTTGCAAAACCTTGAGAAACAACTTGAAAGAGCTCTCTTGCAAGCCAGACACCACAAGGTATACATTAATATTATTTTACATCGCTATGAAGATAATTAAGGCGTTAAATAATTCAAAATTTTATAGCTTTGTAGCCTTTTTTCCTTTTCTTTTGCATGCTATTGTTGGAAGCAATCTGCTTATACAAGAGCAAAATTTTAAAATGATGAATATGAAGAAAATGAGTGAGAGTTTTTTTTTTTTTTGAAAGAAGAGATAGAGTTAATTAAACTAGTAGGACAAAGTTGAAGAATCAAGATTAATTTTCATTTCCACATGTCATTTTCAAAAAATAATTAAACATATACATGAATTATGAATTAAAAGTACATAACATATCCTAATTTTTTAAGAATTCACTTAAAAATAATAAAACGAACGACCCTTAAAACTTTTTAGACTCTAAAATCTCTACTACATTATTTCACATTTAACTAGATATGACATATAAAAATATTTTGATAATGATTTGGACGAATCAAAGTTTGCCAAGTGTACAATGTCTAATAAATCTGGCGCTCTGCCCCAAAAATTTATGAGAGGACGGTAGTATCATATTTGTCGGGTTATTATTCTTATAAACGTAATATTAAACCACAAAAATAAGAAATATACTTTGCCACTTACCACATCATTTTGTACAAAAAGTTTTGTTCAGAATTTGGAACAAATAGCATTTTTCTTTCTTTTTATATATTCAATATGCTTGACATCTGAAACTAGTATAAACTTGAGATCTAATCATATGCAGACGCAGGCGATGCTTGATCAATTGGAAGAGTTTCGCAAAAGGGTATGAACTAAATTAAATTTTGTTTCAACATACAGTCTAGTCTACATTACATAATTGGCATGAGCTAAAACCTTTTTCAGCATATAAGGTATTACATGTTTAAAAATTGTTATGTGTAATTAGTGCGGCCAAATTTGGAGCATAGTTAATTGGAATTTGATTATCAATGTTGAAGTTGGTATTCCAATTTCCTTTACTATGCATTATATCATATAGTTATAAGGTTTTTTCATAAATTATTTACAGGAGCGCGATCTTGGAGAAGAAAATGAAAAGCTTAAGGCTAAGGTTTTTCCCGATCGAATATACATTGCATGTCCTAACTCTTTGAATTCTACTATTTGGTGATTATATATAGAGTCCCTCTAGTATATTTTCCCAATTTCTCTTGTTTGCTGTGGTAATTTCAAGTAAGATTCATTAATTTACATTCCACTTCAATTTGGTTTTGGGAATTCAGCTCCAAGCAAAACTATCATTTGCTCAAGCTGTTCCTGTTCCGGGCTCATGCCATCCTTGGACAGAACCTATTTTACAGATGAGGTATATTATATAGTGAAGTTTCATTATTGTTATACAAGTAAATTGCCAAGTTCTGAAATTGTAGTAGTAACAATTTTTTTGATATTAACAGGTGCCTTTAATTTAATCACCAAGAAAAAGCAGTTTAAGGAGGGTTTCTTGCAGGCCGCAAGTAGGACAACAATGGATGGCTTAGGAAGTTATATATGAAGTTGTATGCTTAATTTCAACTTGTGTCTAATATATATTTAGTATCTATATATTGTCTAGCTTTATCAAGATAGTTGTATAAAGAGCCAGAATCATTTGAACATATCGATCAACACCTTATCCAATTCGTCAATTACTATAATTAATTGGACATGAGAAATTATTGTTTGCTATTAGTATTATGAAAGCATTATCGATCAACTCTAGTATGTTTGGTGGAGTACTCTAAATCTTAAGCAACAACAATCATTGAAGCAAGTGGTTCAAGGCGCTTGATCCTCTTAAGTTTTCAAGTTCAAGTCCCTCTTTTGATATAAAAAAAAAAAAACAGTAAATTGATTGGTAATCAAAGAGAACACGCGGACAAATGCCTCAACTTAAGTTGTTATGGAATGGTATGCTGTCGTTTGGAGTCTTGCTTGCTCCAAATTCGTTTCGTCCAGTCTGTTTTCGTCCTTCGTCTGAACCGTCGCCGTTTGTCCTCAAGGACTATATTGGATCAAAACGCGAAAGTTCAAAAACTATCTTAAGTTTTTAAAAAATTGAAAATTAAATTGGATCGAACCCGAAAATTCAATGATTATTTTGAGTAATAAAAAAATGTTCAGGGATAAGATCATAACATATATACTTTTTTTTATTGATACCATGACCCAAAAAACAACGAATAACAAACCTATATATCTTGTAATTTATTTTGATCATGAGGATGCAATCGAACAAATGTAACGCAATAAAAAAATCTTTGAACAAATAAAGCACAATAAAAGTACCACTTAGACATGTCTGATCGTCTCTTTTTTGGACGGGTAGCCAAAACTCCGGTATCCTGGATGTCGGTTACAACCTCTTTTCGGAGCCAGAGCCGGGGTCCACATCAGATTCAAGGACAGATCCTTCTCCTCCTCATCCAGAGCCAGATGTAACGGCCTGAAAGATTCGCTACACCGTCTAACACTTAGACATGTCTGAGTCAGTCTTTCTCTTGCGAAAGTATTAATTAACAAGAAAGAGAAAACATCAAGTAAAGATTACACAAGTCCAAAAGAATACTTCTATTACACAAAGGCCAATTACAAAAAGATGGGGATGGTTTGTGCAAATCAGCCCTGACCTATTTTTACTAGTTGGTTACCTAAATGGATGACTAGGATTTCAATCACATTAACACTATGGAAGGTAGGGATTAATTAATTGTCAAGATGGTCCCTAAGTTTCTCCATAATTCTAGAGTTCTCATAAAAATATTTCTAAATTTTTCCATGTAAGATTATGATTGGGCTTGGGCTTTGGCTTAGACCATATAAAGTGTTGGGATTGCATGAATTGGGCCTTGTGTTTGAGCTTGATATTTCATGCTATTCATTGTGCACATGACATTCACATGTGCAAGTCTTGCATTTTTTCGAGCTACCCAAATTTTTTTGGATTCTTCCATTTGTGTGGATGTAGTCTTTTCGCCGTCTGGATATAATTTTTGTGTCGCATACATTCAAACCGTGACACAGAGCCCACAAATACAACAAATTTTTCTTCATATCCTCAAGAGCTATAACTCACCTCAGATTCAACTTCACTTTCTATTTTTTCCATCGATGTGGTTGCTTGCTTGAAATATTGTGGTGTTGAATAAACAGGAGACACAGGTTGCCATGGTTTATATATATATATATATATATAGTGAAGAGGTGAGTCTTCACGCGTCCAACATGTGCATTGAAGAATCAAATCTTGTTGTCTTCTTCCCTCCAAAGACGCATGAGCCACAGAGCCAGTGGCTGCAAATGTAAGTGAGAGAACTGATGAGTTAATTTTGAATTTTGGAAAATTGAGGGCCAACTATATAATTTTTAAAGTTGATGATCAAATATGTTTATGCAAATTGCTTTATGCATGTTTGAATAAATTTGACACATAAATATTAACAATACTTTATGAGTAAGTTTACTTGTGTATAAGTTGCAGTTGCAGCAACAATTTGTTTTGCATATATATAATATAGTTAAAGATTGTCGAAGTAAGAGATTCCACATGTATTATTCTATTTATTCTAGAGGTTTTAAATTCAAGTTTCGGACCTTGTTTGTTCGAGTTTAGGCCGCACATTGGATGTCACTCTTATATGTAAAACATATAATTTTATTCAGTTTTGTCAAATTTGATCGATCCCAAAATCACACAAGATAAATCTGACCTGACACAAAGTTGATCGAATCGGATTTATTCTCGTATCATTTACTAACTTTTTTATTTGTTTTCATCGAAGAGTCCCGATTCTTAAATTTTATAGGAGAGAGGGAGGAAGAAAAATGTGCCACTGCCACACATTTCTGTCTGGACCGAACTCGACCATAACCAAACCAAATAAATTCAATATGGTATTCGGTCCATTCATTTTATATCTATTCGGTTTCAATCCGGTCAAATTCAATCTGAATCAATTTTATTTTTAATTTCATTAGTAGTTGTATTTCTTTCTCTCTTTTTTTCACTTTTAGTCAAAATATATATTATTATTTTTCACTTTATTATAATTATTTCTCCATATTTTCATTTGTTGTAAACTGTAATGGTTGCTTAAATGAAAGAGAATTCTCTGATTCTGAGTTCATTAAAAAAATGTGCATTTCCAAGCAAGTCCAATGTTGTAGCTATAGGCTATAGCCTTATGATATATCTATTAAACCTATTATTTTTTATATATTAGTACTAATAAATAGATGAGAATAGGGTGTCCTTCCATCTCAAAATAGTATTGTGTAATAACAAAGATAAATTAATGTCATGCACATAAGTTATTAAATTAAATATAGGCTATTTTTTTTTTTTTTTATTATTAT
>JAYMTF010003301.1:0-15550 GCA_036897485.1 Pelargonium nanum | reverse complement strand
TCTTGTAAATTCACATTGGCATAATAGAAAGGTTTCCTTTCAAAGTTCTTGTTTTAGGCTGACTTAGACAAGCACGCGGGGTGCACGGGAAGTCTAAGTGCCGAACGGCCGCGAAATAGCCAAGGGGGCATTCGGGCCGTTACATCTAGCTAGCCTTTCAAGTGCGCCGATTACTAGTTTTGGAGCTCCTGAATGTCGCCCTTCAAACATTGCATAAGGGAGTAAAGCCTATGAGATATTCTACTATTTAGGGTAATGTCTTAGTGTACATGTAGAGTGAGATGTCGTGGTGGTGGCCCAACGCGGGAGCCTTGGTGGTGGCTCGGCGGGGCGGGAGTCATGATGATGACGTGTAGGCTTCCTTTGGGCGCGTTAGGATTCTTTGGTGGTGTTAATTATGATCAAGGGCCTGCAAGATAGCAAGACGGCCATAAAAGAACGGAGATCCTTGAGCCACTTCTGACGCACAATTCAGATAATTATATGAAATTATTTTAGAGAGTATACCCTTAATAAACATCATTTTAGCAACCCCACCTTGCATGATCATCTTCCAAGAAACTCAACCTTACATGATCATTGTTCTAGCTAGCAACCCCAACTTGCATGGTCATAGAGCAACCCCGCCTCTCAAGATTCATGGACCATATTTAGAAAGATTTGTGAATCGCTTCACAAGGACCATGGAAGACCTCGTAAGGGTGAAAACCTTCCCACTAAGGTGGTTATCTCCCCGCCAATGTGGAGAACATCCTACAAATATGAGGACCTTCCTACTAAGGTGATGCTACGTACATACCTATTTTTTTAAGAAAACTAATCTTTTTCAAGAAGAGCATTTACATCTCTTCTATGATTAGTCTGCACAAGAGACCACCAAGATCCTTATCTCTTTGGGTCACTTCCAAGGCTTTACATCTCGATGGGTTACCTTCAAGACTCTCCGCCTCACCGTGTCACCATTAAGATCTACTAAGACTTCTCACTCTATTAGGATAGAAGAACGCTACTTGAACCGATAGATGCTCATAAGAGCTCCCATCCACCCTCATATGCTCGAAGGGCAAGTTGGAGATCTCAAGCTCACCCAACACCCGCAGAAGACGTTTCTAAGAGGTTAGAACTCCAAGTCTCCAACACTCCAATGGACCCCGAAGCGGATCCCACGTCACCAAAAATCAATCATGCGAAGGAACATGGCGAGCTTATTTTTTAAGTATAAATATTACCTCATTGGTAAGAATAAGGATCTCACATTTCATATAGAGACTTTCACTCTCTTGCAACTACATTCCTATAGAATTTTCTCTACAACCCTCCCTAGTAGGATGTGGTTCAAAGTCTTATATAGTAGATTTTTACTCGCCCTCAAGACTTCTTGGCATACACCCAAATTTTCCACTAATTCAGTGTGCTACCTTTGTGCAATTTCTAGAAACCCCAAGAGCAATGAATCCATCTTCCAACTTTATCTTCATGACTTGAGGCTTCAGCTTATTAACATCCATCACTTGACACAAGGCACTGGAAACTTCCCCTCTGGTCTTAATTGCATGAATAACTAATCTTGCATCTGAATCGACAACGATATTGTCCCAACCCCGGTCCTTGATCCAAATTTATTTTCGGGCTGCTTTGTCCATGTTCACCTTTTGATTCTTCATAGGATCAGCTCGGCTAGACTCCCCAACCATTAAAAGAGTGGAAATTAGTATAATGATAAGATTCATTTCTCTTGGCCATGTCATATTCAAATTCAGTCCTAATTGTTAAGATTTTGTCGTTTTGTTGTACAACTCCTCCCAAGTCACAATACGGTTCCATTTCCATTCCATTGATGGTGGATCTATTGAGCACTCAAGCATTGTTGGTTGATTCAATAAAAACAAACAAAAAGATAAAATGGAATACCAAAGTGTGGGGCCCGTGATAATACTGTACGCGTGGCAGCTCGTGAATATGGGCTGGACTCCAATAATTGACGATCAAACCAGGCCCACCACCTACAGTTTTGACCTCTCCTCACATCCTACACCTATGGCTTGTGTTGTGTTTCAATCAAAATCAATTTCTTACCATTTTACTTTTAGAAGCCAATTCCGTTACAAAATAAGTGTCAGTCGGATTTTTATTTAAAATATGTGTATGATTTTATTTGTTAGAAAGTTAGCTATGAATGAGTTATTAATAGTGTTCATATAATAAGTTAGTTAATATTTATTGTGTTTGTTAGAACACATGTTCACGATAATGGATGAGTAAATATACAACATTAAGTAATTTTTTCTTAATTTTTCTTCAAAATATAAAGGTTGAGAATTATTTTAGGACGAAAAGAGTATTAAATATCATAATTTATAGATTTTTTATTAATTAATACTTCATCTGTTTCAAATAAGTAATTTGAAAATGAGTGTTATCTTTTCTTTTCCCAAATAATTAAGTGTCTCAAAATGAGCACTCATTTTAGGGCATAGAGAGTAACTACTACAATGTTTTCATGTTGTTTGATCACTCGAAGTGGTCATGAAGAAGATATGGGACTAGGAGTATAAATTTCTATATTTAAAAAAAATCTCCGTTTTTGTCGTTATACTTACATGGAAAGTAAAATTTGTTCTCATACCCATTAGATTTTATATAAACATAAATCTCGGCTCAATACACTTAGAGCATTTATCAAATATAAATGAACGTAATAAGAATTCAATCACTAGTCATATAAATATGAAATAAATATAACAACTTAACAAGTGTATGTGCCACAATCATAAATAGCATATTCAATCAAATATGGTAAGTAATATACGCTACCAAATGAAAATTTAGTGCGTCGAATATCATGCGGGAACTTTGGACTCGCCCAACGCTTGAAACTGGCACTCTCGAGAAGTTAGAGCTCAAACTACAAGTAGACCATGAAGCGAACTCCACATTGTCAACAACTAATCATACATCGACACGTGGTGGAAACCATTTGTGAGTATAAATATCATTCTTTGGTAAGAGAGAGAAATCCACATTTATGAGCATTTATTACTCTCTCTCTCTCTTTAGAATATCTTTCTGCCTTTGTGATATTCGGTCGAGAACTCATTCTCACGCTGAAGGCTATATTTTGGAAACACATTTAGAGTGTTCATTAAAGATGTGTTACATCGCGCATGTCACATGTTCAAGATTAAAAATCAAATGCTAATATTTGAACTTAAAACATTTTTAAAAAAAATTCTTAACACGTGGATAAGACGAAAAACATTCTCAAGTACGTCTGATTGACCGAGTAAAAAATTTACGCATCAATTTGCATATGAAAAATGTAAAGCTAATATTATAAAGAGATTGGGGATTTTAAGCCAAAGATTAATTGGCTTAGGCTAAGCCATTAACGAGGTGATGACACCTCATTAAAATTTATGGTTTTGGGCGGCTCGCTCCGCTCCCACCAATTCACTTGAATGGGTATGGATGAAATTTAATGAGATGTCATTACCTCATTTTTTTTTTCATTACCTCATTGGTTTAGCATAGGCTAAGCCAAAATTTAGTTGGCTTAAATGCCTTTTACTCATATTATAAATGTAAGCATTATAAATAATGACAATCAAAATAAGAGACAAATGGGGGATTATAAAGGTGTTATTAGTATGTTTTGTTTTTTGTATTTTAATTATTAGTAGTATGTTTTGATTATTGATAGAGGACAGGGCAGGCAAAGTTCAAATAAAGAAATCTATGAAGTTATTTAGTAGTATGTTTAGATACAATGTTGGCCTAGAGGGTACTTTGAAAAGCATATATATCCAATAGTGTAATTAATTAATTTATTATGTATTATTTGGTCTAAACACCTTTTGGACTTGCTTGAGACAGTTGGAAAATAATTTGGATGATAATTAGAGTGATCTAATACTAATATGTTTCTGTTAAATTGAATGATTAATTGGCCCACTTTAAATTGTCAATGGATATGCAAAAAGGAGCCAACAAAGACACTACTGGAGTTGACTACAAATATGCCTAGCTAAGCCATATTTTATTTTCCAATGCTTTATATTAAAAAGAATTTTATTAATTAATGTTGTGTAAAAACAATGGAGAATAGAATCCTAGAAAAAAATTTATGGAGAAGAGATGTTACTGATATCATTTCAGAGTTGTGTATATACGTAATAAAAAATTAACCGTGTTATTTTTATTGAAGTTAAATCAAGTCAATTATAATATGACATCTTATAAAATGTTACTCATAATCTATTAAAATGAATTTGTGGATGCAAAACAGACAGTTTAATCAAATTTTTAATAATGTGTCATTATGTTATTGCTGATTTAGCTTAAACCAATTTTTATTTGGCTTAGAATTTTACTCTCTATATATAAAATTGAATTTTAACTATCAACTGTTTATGTTAATTTTTATTCAAATCAAATTTCTAATAAGTTATGAGAACTTTATTAACCCCCTATATATATAGTGTTTGTAGATTTGATGACATATAAATCATGTAAGAAAATATATATATGTTTCAAATCAATAACTCCAGTTGTTTAGTAACATATAAATCACTATCTTCTCATAAACATCAATTTAGAATAATAAATGGCATTATCAAAAACATGTTTTGTTTTTTAATTTTTGAGTTCAATTAGCTAGGTCGACGACAAAAGTAGGAAAAAAAATCATAATCAGCTGAACAAGTCTACATTGCAACATCCAATAGAAACTTTTTATTTCCATCAGATGAAACTCACTTTTCAATAATTGAAACTCAAACCACAAGCTTCTTTTAGAATTTCTGGATCTGAATAATTATTTCTTGGAATATCCAAAAAGTAGTGTAGCATTAATGAAGACCTCAAAGATAATAATAATAAAATTTAACAAGAGTTGGTGTTTGACCATTAGGTGGAGCCTTCAGGAATGGCATGAACAATAGCCTCCAACCAAACAAGAAACTTCACAAAATCAAGATCATAATAGAAACCAGGAAATTGAATGAGAAAATAATGTAAAGATCAAGATTCAAGAAACCATATCATTGATAAGACTTTTTGATTCATCAAGCTATCCGATATATTGTACATCTAGTAAAAACTCCCATAAAGAGCCCAAAAAAAGACCATCCAAAATTTTTGTCAACTCTTCCAAATACTATAATTATCCTCCATAGCTATGTACACTCCACCAAGAAACCCCAAAAAGAAAAGAAAAAAGACCAAAAACCCATCTTCTTGCTGGCCAAAACCATGTTCCAAGCTAGGAGTAGGAGGTTGATCAAATTGAAGAATATTGAATCAATCATGCCAACAAAGGAGCATGACCACACACCTCCTAATGATGTAGAGCCTAGCCCTTTGCTCCTTGAGGACCCCTCCAAGCCCTCTACTTGATAGCCTCTTCTTTGAGCCTCCCATGTTAGAACTCTCCATCTTCATGTTGATCTTTGAGAATGTTACTAAACACTAGCTATGAGCTATGAGCTATGAGCTTAGAGCTATAAAGTAGTGCTTGACTTGATGATGAGCTATGAGGTTTGAGCTAGAGAGAGTGAATTGTTGTTGTTGTTGTTTGTTTTTGTGTTGAATGAGTGGAAGAGGAAGGAGAGGGTGATGTTATATAGAGGGAAGAGAGTAGTGTGGTCCAAACTCCAAACTCAAATTGGTCTAGTAAAGACCAAACTATGGGGCCATGAAAGGGTGTGCAGTGCCCCCAATTCCACCAGCCAAACACCATGTGGGCCCCACCAACCCACTTGGAATCCATGGCCAAACACTATATATGGTGAGTGATATAATAGAATTAAAAAAATGCTCTCTCCTTTTCATTTGAAAATAAATACTATATGGGTTCTTGTCAATTGTCATCACCCACATGTATATCCTATACATTTGTGTAGGCATCACCCACCAGCATATTGGGTCGGCCATTGCTTCAGTAGAGCAACAATGTTTTGTAGCTTGTGACTTGTCATGAGCTATATATAGTAACCATCATTTTTGTACCTCAAAAAATCTACTCATTCATGATCAATTTCACCTCCTCATCTAAAGATTTTACAATTGACATGAGTTGTTTCAATTCAATCAGATATTTCAAGATCAGCTCTTAGAATATGCATCTACGATAAAATTTAATAGGAAGAGTTTTGCACCGTTCGTGCTGTTGTCATTCTCTACTCTATTTTTTAATCCCTTTTCTCTATTTGGTTGGGGATTGTTTATGATAATCCACCTAATTACATGCAATAGTAGGGGAGGATTAGATGAATCCTACATAACAATCCATCATTAAACAACCTTTTAAGCTACTTTTAAAGACCCTAATGAGCTCATCTTATCAAGATTTTTGACCCTAATATAAAATGTTGAAGCTTGAATGGATGCAACATCAACAAGACAATAGTGGAGGATAAAGAATTGGTTAAATGAAACCAAAATATCCAAAATTCCATGCATATTCCAAGGGATGACTCAACATTGAGAGGGATTGAGAGTGGTACCAAACTAAGAACACTATCTCTACGTGATTAGCAAGATGCTTATGTCAAGAAAAAGAAGCCAAACCAAAAGTTTTATTATACTATTTTTTTTGAAAGAAAAGTTTTATTATACTATTAGTTCATAGCCTTTGAATTGAAAAATAAAATGCAAATATATAAGAATTAAGAATAAGAATGTTTATTGCATGGTGACGACTTAAATAATGTGTTATTTGTTTCAACTAGTACAAGTAACGACGTAACACTACAAAAAAAGTTGTAAAATGTGACAAAAATCTGTAACAGAAATTTTTTCGTCACAATTCCGTCACAAACACACATTTGTGACGAAAATTTTTGTCGCAACCATTTGTAACAACCAAAACAATGACAAAAATTTATACCACATATCGCGAGTTTTTTTAGTGTAAATAGTGTATTTTTTTGTATTCACTGAAATAATGTTAATTGGAGTATATTTCTCTTGATTTTCATCTTGTGTAAATGACCATAAAATGAGAGTTGCTTTGAAACAAAAATAATAATACATTTTAGAAGAAAAAAGAGTAAAATGATCTGACATGTGTTATTATTCTTTAATAATGTTAAGTTTCTTTATCAGCTTAATAATGTTAGCTACTGGGGATGTCCTTAGAAACAAAACATTGTAGAAGACAATAATCATAGAGAATTAGATTTAAAACTGCATGCATAAGCTGGCTTTGAACATGTTGAAATTATTGATGTACATGTGAGACATGGTGGTCAGGAATATATAGGAACAATTATTGAAATTAACAATGGATGAAAATATATCTCACTGACACAAAGTTCTAAATTCCATTTCCAGTAAAGGATTTGATTTTCCACTAAAGTTGGGAATTCAAAATCTTGAATTTTGCCTCTTACCAGGAATTTGTAGCCACTTCAAGGACACCAACCCTTGAGAATCTTCAATTCTTGTGCCAAAAAAGTTTTTTTGATAAGTGAGATTCAAGGGATTTCAATTTCAATGCCATGACCAAGATTCTTTTTATTTTATTATGTAAAACCAAAAACAACAAGAAAGAGCTTAAGCAATGGTTTAATTGTAATTAATTTCCAAAGAAGACCTCACACAATCCAATACTCTCTCACAGCAAATTAACATTTTTAAATTATCTTAAGCTAAAAGCAAAGTAATAAAGCACCACTTGCTTGGCCTTGTGTTCCACCCATATTTCAATTAGGGCAGCAACTTCCACCATCTCTCAAAACCCTAATTAAAAAAAAAGAAGCAATTTTGTTTCTCAGTTTCATTTCTTGTTCTTGAACCATTTCTAAGTTGTCAATGTCTATTTTGAATCTCAATTAGTTCTTTGTTGCTTCTTCAATATCAATGTTTTCCTATAAATAGATAAAAACTACTTGTGATCATTACATAATGTTATATAAAAGCTTAAAATGGTTCATATACTGTCGAAAATGAAATAAAATAGTTCGTTTACTTTAAAATGAATTAATTTAGGCATCGTACTATGTCACAGTGAATCGAAGTAATTCATTCCGTCAGTTATATGTTAAGAGTGCTAAAGTGATTTTACGGTCAACTAATGATCAAATGACAAAGTGGACTGCCTCGGTTAAATTTGGTATGGACCATTTTGAGTTCTAATCTTTTCTTTTATTTGCTCAAACTTTGTAAGAGAGCTAATTTTCTATATTATTCTGTCAGGTCATGTCGTGAATATTTATGCAGTACGTGCACACGAGCAAGATAATGATAATTTAAGCAATGTTTAGGCAACCAAAGCTTTGAATTCAAAGAGATTAGAGACAATGATGATAAAAATAATCACAAAGTAGTGTTTCATGCTAGCTAGGGCTTCTTCTACAGTAATTTACTTTTGTTTACTTGGTTGTAATAAACAAGGAGGTCAGAGTTGCACGTGAAGGTCTTGTGATTTACAACAACATTGCCTCTATTTGACTCAACACGTACAATTTTTTATATATAATTTAATAGTTAGTTGTTGTTTTTGGTGCTTCTTTATTATTTAAGAAACCACCTCAGCCTCAAAATCACATGTTGTGTTCCCACAAACTCTGAAATTGAATTCTAAGTGAATAAACTAATGGATTTGTACTATTTTACAATGCCAAATACAGTTGTAATATTCTTGCAAGAAAATATATTTTGACAGGCTTTTGCTTAACAGGAAGCTTGTGTAAACCACTTCATTTCATTAATTAACCACTTAATTACTGCATAATTAATTGTCGTACCAGATCAGTATTTGCGGGCACGTCGTCATGATTTTTTATAAATGGTGAGCCAGCCGAGTCATTGCTGGTTTTTGAGATGATCATATTATTGTAGTTTTGGATCTTGGGCATGTAAGGTGACTCATTTTCTTGCTTGTCTTGGTCACCAAATGTGAGGATTAGTTGGAGATTATTTGAGAACAATTTGACAGATGGATTTGATAGTATTAGTGAAGGGATAAGATATGATTAAGGTGGGAATTGTATAAGTATTCGAGGAGATTTTATGTTGTTTGAAATGGCTACACAAAATCTAGGAGGAGATGAGGAAAGGAGACAAGCACAAAAAAGGCGGCTCATTGACCAAGGCTAATACTAATGTAGGGTCCGGGGAGGTTATTTTTGTTAGATGCAGCAATTTTCGGGTATGGGTTTGTTCAAGTTCGGATTGATCTCCAATCCGGCTCAAAAGGACTTCGGGTTTTATTTTGTTGGGTGTAACACAACGGCACAACCCAAATATTGATCTAATTAGACCGGCTTAAAGTCCAATCTAATTTCGGGTTCCCGAGTATTTGAGTTCAGATTTTTTGTTTCCCGAGCTCAATTCTTATGCTCGTTGTTTCTCTCATATAATGTTTGTGGGAAGCTTATCCAAATCCAAATTGTCAATCTGAATTTAACCCAAATCTGATCCAAAAGCGGTGCAAGTTCATGCGGATGGTGTGTTTTACATATAAATTATGCGGTGAGCATGGGATTTGCCCAACCCAGTCTACAATTTTCCATGGCAAACCTAATCCGACCCCAAAATTGTTCGAGGCTAATTTATGTGACCGAACCCACAAAAGATGTGGGTCGGAATTTAGGTACCCGTGGGTTTGAGTCCAAATTCCCATGTTGGGCTATGGTCACTTACCTTTTCTTTTTGGCTGCATTACAACCCTAGCAAACTAGGGATCAATGTGCAGATAAAGATTCACATCTGTGGAACTTGCTTCAACATTGGCTCTTTGATAATTTTTGTACTGAACCATTGACGTTAGAATTGCACGAGGCCACTGTATCTGTGAATACAGATGGGAATGCCTGTAAGACCACAAACTTCATCATAAGTTTATCAGAGCCCATTGTTCGATGAGTGTAGCATATGATGAAATCAAGACAAAATGTGTGCTTATGATTCATCAATGATCCTAAAAAACATATATGGAATTGAAAATGTATCAGCCAAATATTCAAACATCATACTTCTATCTTAAGAGCAAATGTACAGACCTTGTAAACATTCGTAGTGATCATTGGTGAAACAAGACAGTTCAGGGTTTCTATATAAATTTGAACATCTGTATGAAGCCTAATTAAGATTGCGATACTGATTCCGCAATAATAATAACCTGACCAGGGGATTTAAAATATAAGATCTGTTTGTAGTGAGTCTTGTCTTACCAAGAATAATAGACATGCTATCACAATTCTCAAGCATCGCATAGAGGAAAGAAAAGATCAAAAGTTCACTAATATATTAATATTACCTGAGAGCAGTATTGATCAGTAACCATGGATGTTACCTGTTAGCTCCAGTAGTCCTCACAAGTTGAGCCAGTTTCATAAATGAAAGATTTTGAGAACATGGTCTAGTTGTCAACAACCCTTGCCCAATAAAAAGGTAGTGATTTATAAATAGTTATAAGGCCTTAAAGGGCTTATTCTTTCATATGACTTTCACAGCACTTATTGATTTGGGCCTAAAATCACAAACAATGTTCCAATTTATATAAAGGACCTATCAAAAGGGTCTATGCCTCTATTGACAGTTGACGCTATTGGAACATTAGACCACTACTTAATGTGTGGACACTTACTGATTTGGGCCTAACAGGCCCTGCTTAAGTGCCTATGAACACTAGGATTGTGGGACCAGTACTCAAGATATTGGAGAAAAAAAGTTAACTAGTTGATGACCAAGTTGGGACGGTTCATTGTGAAAATTGCACCTACCACGGGACAGGAGAAAGTGCACTTGCTAGTGGAGACGAAGGCATAGGAATTCGGGCACTCGCAATGTATTGATCTAGTGCAGCATATCTGAAAAGTGAAAAGAGAAGGACCAACAATGCTATACGTTAAAAGAGTGCAGCACATGTCATATGATTGTATCAGGATGCAATTATATGCTTAATATCTTCCGCACAATAAACTATATGCATGAATAGGGAGGGACATTATCTACATGACTGAAATAAGCTATCTAACAAGGACCATGTTCATAATACACATGACTGTCCAAGTTTGATAAAATCATGGAATAAAAAAGGTTTAATCTATTTACAGTTGTTTTGTCTATCCAAAGGGTGATTATTATACTTCGATGCAGGATAAAATGATTTTTCATGTTCTGAAGCATTTAGTTAAACTAGAATGGCTTCATGGGGCTTATCGAACCACCTGAAACACTAGCCATGAAATTGAAGAGCACGCTAAGATCACAGAAAAGTTTCAGTTCAATTTGTTTGCAAGAGTCTACTGACATTTTCAATCCAAGTAGCTTGTTTTTAGTCCTAGAAATGTTTGTTTAGTTTTGGGCCATGTAGTGAGCAAAATACTACCAATCCATCTGAGTATTTTTCTACAGTGATGTGTATACATTCAGTTCCTTTGAGCATTCAATATCAAATGTATACCTTCCATTTCAACCATTCTCTTTAGGGGCAAGAGACCTCAACTCTTTTACCTCATAAGCTAGAATGATTTACAAACTAACAGAGATGAAAAAGGATCTAGTTCCTCTCGGTGTTTGTTTCTGTAATGGGAAAAAAAACTTCATTATTTTTAGAACAAATGAAAATAGACTACCATTAAGCTTTCTTTGTTTACCTTGGGAGAAAGAAGAAACTCTACAGCTTAACATACCTATGCACAATCCCAGTTGAATGAAGATGGAAATGCAGAAATATTCCCTATCCCAATTCCAACTCCTTTGGTATTTCCCGGACCTGTCCAAGAAAAACTGATTCTACCAAACAATTTATGTCATTATCACAGAAGTCAGCAATTAGAAAGCTAAACTAATCCATAATATACACATTTTCATCTGAAACAATATAATAGTTTTACTAGTTAACCCAAAGTGCTGTTAATATGATCTATATGTTTCCTTATTCATCCTATTGACATTACCCGGCACAGCAGCGCAACAGGGAGCCTAAGGAGAAAGAGTTCTGATTCTCCATCTCTGTGACACCCAGAGTGATGGTTAATTAGTAACAAAAATCACAGTAATAAATTGTTATTAAGAAGACAGAAGACTATCACCAAGTGCTAATCGTCCATGATTATGGTATCTGGTGGAGCAATCTTGAGTTGCTTTGGAAGTGTGCAGAGTACTACTAGTCCTGGACAAAGCTATTCATTAGGTGGAAGATAACTAATTGCTCACAACTCTATCAACATTACATGTCTTACGAGCAAAAAGTCAAACAACCAACTCAAATAAATAAGAATATGGTGCAAGTTACGAGTGTTGATAACACATAGTGTTTAAATTTTGTGCTAAAATAAGAATATGGTGCACGATCCAACATAAATCCTACTAATATCCTTATATACAATATGTATTAAGGTCTCATTGTCGATATAGCTACATACTATATACTACATGGAGGATAATTCATCAAATCAACCAACCTTAATGAGCGTTAATATCCTTTGAACCTTGTACTAATTAGAACCGACAAAGGTAAGCTTGCTTGGACTTAATTTTAGTAGTCCAAGTCTAAGCCTCCATTCATTAGTTTTCCAGAACAATATTTACTAATGATGACAATGCTGCCAAATTGTTTAGTGTTCCATTTCTAAACTATTCAAGACTGTTGAACTAAATAGCAAAATTATTAGAAAAGCTCACCAGAACAGCTAGCAGAATGGTTCATCTACACACTTCAGTCTTCAGCAATAGTCACAGATAACATATGGTGGGGATCTATGAAAAATACTCATACAAATAACTTTTTATTATGGGAAAAAAACAATTATTAACATTATACAGAACATCAATTAATAAACATCTACCAAAAGAATTGGGCTTTTTACCAGAACAAAAAAAAAATCACCATTTACATGATCTGCAATCTGCATAGAGCAATGGAGCTAAGGAATTTCAAACTTAACAATAATCTCAAGGGCTAATGAGAAGTACCTACATTATATGGAACCTTGTTGCACTGTATCAAATCTTCAAAATGTAAATTTGTACAAGACCTTGTGCATAATTCCCCATATTCTCTGCACCATTCCATGATGATGAAGAGACGACCATGAAGTGCCATAGACCGTCAGCAATCTGAGAACAATGATGGATGACGAAACAGGTCGTACGGTGCCCAGAGCCCATCCAGTGGACATGGCCGCCGCGAGTCCAGCCTCAGCCATGGCTTCCCCTTGCCGCTCCAGTGGAGCAAGCTCACCGGACCAGGGTGCAGATTACGGCACAAACCCTCCAAATTGTCGCCACCAAGGCCGTGCTGGTTCCACCGGTGCTCCACCCCCTCAACATCTCCGGCGAACACGAGCAGAAACGGCGGGAGCGAGCCTAGCTCGTAGATTCGGTACCGCTTCTGTATCCTCATCCAGGTCTCCAGCTTCTGAGTGTACCTACCGTCTCTCCATTTCCACAGATCGATCACCATGACCCCTGTGTTGAAGTAGCAAGGGTTTCGCCCCTTAAACGACGTCGCGAAGGCCTGATTAGACCAAAACCTCGGAGTGAAGTAGTGAGTGAAGTTGGCGTGACAGTACTCGGGCGCGCCGAGGACGCGCGCGCCCAAATTGATGGTCCAGAGCTTGGCGACGTCGTCGACGACGATCAAGTCGGAGTCGAAGTAGATAATCCGGTGCACAGAGGCGGGGAGGAGGTCGGCGAGGTAGATTCGGGCGTAGTTGAGGGGCTGGTCGAGCGCGCGACGTATGGAGGACGAGATCTTCCCCTTGACGAGGTTGGTGTCGAAGCGATAGAGGTGGAAGCTGAGGTACGGGAATGTGGTGTTGACGATGCGGCGGAGCTCGGCGCGGCGGTGGGTGGCGATGAAGTGGAAGACGATGTTCTCCGGGCAGGAGGCGTGCTGGAGGACGGAGAAGACGCCGGCGACGGAGCCGCGGAGGTAGGTGGCATCGAGCGTCATGGCGATGTGGATGATCGAAGGGTCGTGTGACCTCCTGTGCGGAGAAGACCAGACGGTCCTGGGGCATCCTTCTCCATTGCGAAATGCAGGCGCTTCTCTGAAGCTAGGGAGGTCAGAGACGGCGTCGGAGAAGGAGAATCCGGCCGATAACAGATAGACGGCGGCGATGACGATGATCATCGAGAGATGGTGACGGTCCGGTGGCATGGCAGTACTGTAATTAAAGTCAATGGTGGAGCAATAGGTGTGAGAGAGAAGAGATAAGGATAAAAGAGGGGGGTATTTTGGGAAATTGAAGTGGGGTCAGACTGAAAAAATGAAAGGGATCGAACGGTGCGGAGAAAATCCAGGCTGTAAAAGACGCGTTTATTTATTCGTCCTGTGATATAGTGAAAGTGGCTGAAGGGTGGAGGGAGAGAATCAGGTGGTGGTGCACTTACTGTGGACAGGACCGTACGGGGCATGTCTGATCTTCAGATCACAACCTGTAATTAACTGCCCAAATCTATGCTGATATCTATGGGACCGGATATGTGGGCCCTTAAGGGCATTTTTTAATTTTTATGATTATGTCTGTTAGCATGGACTTAATGGTAATTTTATCCTTGAACGCTCCGTGAGTCCGTGACTTGGGGCTTGTTTGGTTTACATTATTAGAGAGCTTTTGACTCTGACAAGTCCATTTATTGTTTGCCACATAAGATTATGACAGAAATAAAATTGAATTGTTTTGTTTGCTTACATTGAGCTTCTGGATAGCTTCTGTAATAATTAACATTTTTGGAGAAGCAATTTTTTTTGCTAAAGAGATAAAAAAAAATGTATTGCATATATGCCCACAATTCTAACGTGTTGATTGTTTATATTGTCCCTCTTATTTTGGTATTTTAGTATATAAGTTGATTGTTATTGGAAAAAATTTGACATTTAGAAAGGAAAAGTTGACACTTATAGAACAAAGGTTGGTTGTTCTTAAAAAAAAAAAAAGTTGACCTTTATAGTATATAAGTTGATTGTTCTTAGCAAAAATTTGACATTTAGAAAGAAAAAAAATTGACATTTTCAGTGCAAAGGTTGATTGTTCTTATACAAAGGTAGATTTTTTTAGTGTAAAGGTAGATAGAAAACATACCAAGTTTTAGAACAATTTAATAGTGACGTGATCCAAATATTGTTTAACATAGTTACAAAACAATATTTTGTTCTTGTATATTAATATTTATATGCATGTACATTTTGGTCATTTTATTTATAACATCCATGTGTGAGAAAATAGATTTCCAAATTTTGTTTGTTTTTGCTTTAGAACATAAAGCACTTTTGTTGGCTTCTACAAACTTTTTTTAGCAAACACGACTGCTTTTAGAAGCTACTTTGAAGCTGCTTTTGACTTTTGAGTAGTGTTACCAAACAAGCCCTTGGTTATGACGAGGTGAATACTATTAATTTTTTAAAAAGTAAAAATAAAACATTTTTAAAATAAATAATAAAATAAAACTACTTTATGTGACACTTTTTTGGTAAAAGACCCAAATTTGGTCCCTAACCTTTTTTTAAACAAAAATAGTCCCCTAACTTTTATGTTTCGTCCCAATTTGGTCCCTGAACTTTGTTTTGACCCGAAATGGTCCCTGAACTTTCACA